>OMKL01060434.1:1824-12965 GCA_900302295.1 Parasudis fraserbrunneri | reverse complement strand
AACTAATTTGAAAATTGAAGGTTCGGCCTGATGGTGGCACTAGAGGAAAGTTCATAAGGTCACCATAATCAATAGGCTGCTTCCTCTAGGGGTCATTAATGCACACAGCAAATTAGAAAATATTTGAATGAAAGGTATTCAAGATAACACTCATTCTAAAATGTTACGTTTGGACCGATGATGGCGCTAGAGGAAAGGTCAAGGAGCAACCAAAACCAATAGGCTTCTTCCTCTAGGTATCATGAATGTGTACAGCAAATTTGAAAAAAAATCTAATGAAAGCTATTGGAGTTATTGCATTCACAAGTAGAATATGAATGTTTGGCCTGATGGTGGCACCAGAGAAAAGGTGATGGGGTCACCAAAATCAATAGGCTTCTTCCTCTAGGTATCATGGATGTGTACAGCAAATTTGAATGAAAGCTATTCGAGATACACTAATTCGGATATTGAAAGTTTGGACTGATGGTGGTGCTAGAGGAAAGGTCATGGGGTCACTAAAATCAATAGGGTTCATCATCAAGGGGTCATGAATGTGTCCTGCTAATTTGAAAAAAAAAAAAAATAGAATGAAAGCTATTTTACTTATTGTGGTCACGCGAAAACTCTGCGGCGACCGTCGGGGTAAAACCATAACACTATATCCCCAACACTGTAATTCGGGGATATAACACTAACACTTTCCTTTCACACTAAGATTGTCAGAAGTTTGTCGCATTTAGTGGTGCTACTCTCCCCCGTTTCTTTTGGGAAACTTTTCCAGTCACGACTCTGTTCCTCTGTGTCCTCTGTCCCTTCCAGCGAGTAATTCTTGACAGCTCCTCAGCGGAGTACAAGGAGATAGAGGGGCTATTTCGTAACACAATGAGAGGATTTGACATTCTCCTAATAGAGAGGATTCAGAACAGAGCACTCTGGGAAGTCTATCAATGGTATGTCCCCAAAAATGTCACTTTCGCATTTCATATGCCTCCCACTATTTGCTATATCAGACTTATTTTTTCTTACTAGCTGCACCATAAACAATTGACCACATACTATTTAGGTTATGAATTTCTCTTTGTGTCTGATTAAAAGGCAAAAGGATCTGATGAGGAAGACCAATGGTGGGCGGAATGTGTCAGAGAAGAAGCTGTTCCATGGTACTGATTCCAAGTACATTGATGCCATCTGTGTCAACAACTTTGACTGGAGACTCTGTGGAACGCACGGGACCGCCTATGGGAAAGGTGGGTTGATCAAAAGACATGTCTGATCCTTTAAGTGTGTTTGCTAGTAATTATGTGCGTCTGTGCTATGTAATTTTACAGGTAATCATTGATGAAGCCTCTCTTGGACCAGTATGACTTTAGAAGTTTGTGTAATATGTAAAATGAGTACTACCTGATGACAATAGTAGACCAAATCAGAATGTTGGCAAACAAAGGGCTTGGCGATACTTTCAGGTAGAAAACTATGGTGACATGGCGGCAAGCATAAAAACTCGGAAGAAGTTTGCCGACTAGAGCAAAAAAATCCTGCGCTGTTTGGGAATGCAATGCCTCATTTCAGTGTGCTGATGAATTAGCCCATCATCAATATCAGTGTCAGATTAAACAGGTTATACATAACATATGAATCGCTGTTAACAATGAATTGTAACTGTTGCACAATGTCAGTAAAGTTAAATGGATTTCTAGCTCTCATACCTTGGTTGTGAGGCTGGCAACGCCACCGTTCTGGTCACTCGGCTCTGGAGTTCCATATCTACCTGGATGTATGTTTGTTATTGTTGCGATGTCAAGTAAATTTGGTCTATAAACAAAAAACCTCCTGTGTTTTTACAATCTCAGGGAGTTATTTTGCCAGGGATGCTAAGTACTCCCACAGCTACACCGGCCAGTCCAATGTCAAGTCCATGTTTGCGTGTCGGATACTGGTGGGGGACTACACCAGTGGCTCCTCCAGCTACCTGAGACCTCCCTCCAAAGACGGTGGGGACACGCTCTTCTTTGACAGCTGTGTGGATAATGTCAGCAGCCCCTCTATATTTGTTGTGTTTGAGAAGCACCAGATCTACCCTGAGTACCTGATCAAGTATGAGGAGGAGACCAATTGGTCGCAGGTCTACCAGCAGTGGTACGGCACAGCACCGGCAGCAACAAGTGCACCGAAACCTGCACCTGCACCTGCACCCAGACAAGCTTCAGCACCTCAACCAACTCCGTCTTACTCTTCCCCAGGCCAGAGCTACACAAGCTCAAACAAAGAAACATCATCTTGTGTCATCAGCTGAGACCAAATGGGATCTACCGAGATCAACTATTTGATTGTTTGGAGTAGTGTCGAAGAAATTGGGATGTGCCGATGGAAAGAGTTTTAGAGATAGATTGTTCATGGATAATTCGAAGACAGGCTAAACTACACTACACTAAATGAGCCATAATAATACCTTAATCAAGTTCTTACCAGTCAGCTGAGGAAGGTTTGTACACCACGATACTCCTATAATTACTCCCCCATATTGAATTATTTCAACAGTATTTGCTGTGCTGTTGAACATCCTAGTGCCCTCCCAATCAATAAATGTATGTGTTCTTAGAGACTTGTGCAAGAACACTGGAGCTGTAGGATTTATGAGACACTTGCTTCATGCCTTGCTTATGAAGAGGCTGTTAGCCAGCAGAGGGTGACAACATACCTCAGGATAAACACTGCATGCACAATGGTGAGGTTACAGCATAACACTTTATAAAATAGTGCATTGTCACTTGTCAAATGTAAGTTAGGCTTTGAGGATCCTTTGTATATTTTTAAGAAACTGTTCAAAAGAATAAATATTTGCTTGTAAATTCCCAATCCAGAATTTTTTATATAGATTTTCCATTTTGGGTATATATACAGATTCTTGAAGGAAAGGGCTTGTTAATGGAAAATAATCTCTCCACATCTTTGAGATTCCACCATAACTCAAATTTAATTTTGCCCAGGTGTTTACAAACTATACAAATGTAAATAAACCCTTTTACTGCTTCAAAACAAATTTGTGAGTGGTACAAAATTATTCAGTCCAAATAAATGAAGATATATTGTAGAATCTACAGTGTAGATAAACTAGTGAAGCAACAGGGCGGCCATAGGGGGCTTCACATCACTCCTGGATTGGGCCTTCAAACCCTGTCGTGCTTTTGAGGAATATATTTGCTAATGATGTTTAATGAATGAATGAATGAAGGAAGGAAAACTAGCATCTCACGTTTTCTGAATATATGTACATTTTGAAAACAACAACAAGAGACAATAAAATAATCTTGAATCTTGAATCTTGAACTGTCAGTTCTAAAAAGCCTCCCCTTGGGAAACAGTTGAATTCCATTCATCCAGATTTCTCAGCTCCTGGTCAGATACGGGTATGTCAGGAGTGTTGAAATATTAAAACATTGTTTTCTCCCTGTGGGATGCATCTAGGCTGATATTAACACTGGATTTCGATTATATCTTACATGCTAAAATCATCATCAGTTATGTTCAGATCTCTTTCTGTCTCTTGCCCCCTCCTGCCTCCTTTAAACTGTCTCCACCTCCGTTGCCGGGTGACTCAGACAAGCTTGAAATAACTGAATTACAATGTCACCAGCAGTAAGCCAGGGCCTCTTTGTGAAATTAGGCAGAGCAGGGGGAAAAATCAATATGTCCGCCCTCTGAAATTAGGCCTTCCCATTTGGAGCTGCAAATCAGCCAGGCTTCTCTTTTACACCCCCACAGGTTGACCCCACCGCCTAGTATCTGTAAGACAAATTGCTATATAAAGCAACCCAGGTGCCTCCATCCTTTTTTGCATGTATTTTTAGTGGATCTGTCTTGGTTTCATATTTTCATGGTAACCTGGGGTTTGCAGTCTGAGCCCTCAGAGTTGTGTTAACATGGTATTGGTGTACAGTACACACAAGCTTACATTTGGACCAGAGGTGACATCATACTTGCAGATCAGCATTCTCTGCCCTCTGTACTAGCTCTTATAGATGGTTTTGGCAAATTAGACTAGAGCTTATAGAACAAGACAAAAAAAAGCGATATAGCTGCACTGACAGACAGTTTCTCTTAACATTCATTTGACCACATCATACAATCTCTCGGATGCAAAGCATTATCACTGCTGCAGTCTTTTACATCAGCACCCACGCCTCATTATACATGTGCTGCCCATTGAGATGTATCTGCCCTGTGGAAAATGCAGCTGCGCCCTACAGGACAGAGCAGCCCACCCTATGACAGCAAACAACTACTGACACTAACCACCCTTAACAGCCACTTCCTGCCTGGCCCATGTGACTGGCAGCCGCCGGGCCCTGCACTGGCTATTGTTGCTAGGCGGATAAGGGGGATCCTATGGTGCTGGCTGTGGGGGGCTTCCAGGGATCAGCATGTGTCGGAAAATCTGGTTTTCCTGTATTGCTATAGGTTATGAATTAAATATGACTGCTTCCTTTTCTTTGTCCTCTGCCTCTGGTGTTTGAGATGCAAGTGTTTCTGTTTCTGCTGAGTCATGGTGGTCCTGCCACCTGATGGAGGTCTGTTTTAGGAGGCTGCACCAGCAGCAGATGCTTGGAAAGTGTGGAAGTGTGTCGGATCTTTGTTTGGCTGATGGCACGTTTATGTTCATGTTTTTCAAATGTTTGTGGTGATTTAAATGATGGAATTTTAACAGCCATTTTCAGTAAATATATGGGAACTTCCAGCAAATCACATAATCTATGTGTTGGTGAAGCAATTATTTATGAAACCCGTGATTTGTATCTCAGGAGAGACTATGGATATGTTTCATGTGGAAAGTTTTTAAACCTATTAAAATACTCCACAAGTGTATTATTTAGTGAATTACCTTTTTTTTTTTTTTTTTTTTTTTTTTTTTTTTTATTTATTTATTTATTTATTTATTTAATTTAAATTTAAATTTAACTTTTGTGGTCAGTCTTTTTTTTTGCCCCCATACTGAAAATTCCTGGAAAATTCTCTGGAATCGCAATATTATTCACAATATGGTATGGTCGATAATAAGCTCTATATTTAAGAAGCCTGTCTGCATGATTGCATTTATTTGTAGAAGGACAATAATGTAGATAACACAATTTTGAATTGTGGAGTAAATTTATATATTTTATTGTAACATTGGAGGCCTTTCTCACAAAGGGATTACATGGAAGTCAGCCTCTTTGAATGCACTGGTTACCCTCCTGAGGGATATACTATAAGCTGGATTGAGGCTGCTAATTAAAATGTAATTAACACACAGTCCAAGGATTTAAGTGGACATTAATTCATTCAGTTAACAATTAATTAATTAAAATGTCACTTTCATAATCCAGCTTTGTCCTTATGACGTGGTTCTGATCATCAAGAGTATGATCAGTGTAAATTGTTGATGATGGTATTTTTATCATCTCTGGAATGTATTATACATGTTATTATTAATTATTATCTTTATCACCATAACCATCGTCTCATCATTGCATTTCCCACACTCAAAGTCTCGGCAAATAATGCCACATAGCTGTTACATCAGTGACATCAATCTGTGATGGGTTTACATTTCACAGGAGATAGAGGGCAAACAGTATTTCAGTGGTAATATCTCAGTAACGACTTGAGTATGAAACTTGGTGAACAAAAATGTCAAATCATAAATGGCAAATATAGAGTAATTGAAAAACGTTATTCTTTTGGAGAGGCAACTTTTTCTGCTTTAATACCTTACGTGTGTGTGTGTGTGTGTGTGTGTGTGTGAGAGAGAGAGCGAGAGAGAGAGAGAGAGAGAGAGCATGGCCACATGGAGGTCACTTGATTCATCGACTCTTCATCAAAGCTGCTATGAAAAGAAAATTCACTGCTGCCAAATCCTTGAAATGTATTTATTTATTTATTTATTTTACCATTCATATAACAAGTGGGCGCTTCTAATTTCACAAACGGCCAATAAGGCTCCTAGAGGATTGCGGTAATGAATGCATTACACCACTCACGTTCCCGGCATGCATTGTGGGATACAGAAAGACTGGGAGGCTGAGCGTGAGCTGATGAGAATTGTGACACGAGCGCTTAAGAGCATCCATCCGATACTTTGTGATAACTGACAACTGCTCAGGTAAATACAACATATTTATTAAATATTGTGTGAAAATATTCAAAGCGTAATTATACCTTTATATGGTCAAAATGGTTTATGCACGCCTATTTGCTTAAAGCTTTGCGTTATTTTGTTATGGGGCCATCATATCTCCTCACAATCAAACAACCGTTTCGAGACATTTTTGAGATTCTAATTGGCCAATGCCTAATGATATGGCCGTGAGGTCTCTGCAGTATTTGCTTGCTGCAGTGAGTGCTGTTGGTGTGTGGCACAGATTTCTGAATGGATAGCTTGGATATGGGGATTTATAGGTTGGTTTGGTGCTGGTGAGTCGGTCGGGGAATCCCTCTGCCATGGTCCAGTGTTGCAGGCATGTTGTCACACCTGCGTTGTGATTGTCATGTCATTATGTTGGTGTGCATTTATTGTGATAGCAGAACATAGTGTCCAAAAAGCATTTATTGTACATTTTGACGAATTTAATAAAATGTTGCATTAGATGTATTTAGTTAATGTTGAGGATTATTGTTGTCTATTAAGAGGCCAAGACCAAGAGTTAAGTCTCCTAATTAGCTCATTTTAGATTAGCCTATAATCTCAGTGGTGCCTTTCAGATTCAAACAATTAACAGATAGCCTATGTCAATCCTGTATGTGCAAACACTCATCCCTTTATTTTAGGAAAAAACATATTGTGACTTTGTCTTTCTGTACAGAAAAGCTTGACAGCAAGGCTACTTATATATGTTATTCTTGCTGGAACTTCTCGACAGTTACCTTTTGGCTGATCAAGCATATTTCTGCCTGCTTTGCAGTGAGAGGAGTCAGGCTTACAGCTGTACTGTGGTTATCTGGGCATTGATGATCACGACATGATGTCATCATCTGGCCAATAAACACCGTGAAATATTAATGAGATAATCTGTGGGCGGGCAAGGAGCGTTCAAACTATAAACAGTCTAATCTTTTTGGATCTACAGATCCTCGCTGTAGCTCATGATGAAAGGGTTTCTGTAACTAGCGGTACACACTGGTGGTGCTGTGTAAGACTGCCCCTTTAGCTAACAGCTTCATTTATGGGTATTGTAGCATATCACAACGGTGAGACATTGAATAAAATGCCCCACATCTGTACCCTGGTCCTACCGAGACACTCCCTTGAGTGAAGAGAAGTATTTCTCTTTCGAGGAGGTTGGTTTGTGGATCTACAGTGCTACCAATATGCTCCTAAAAATAACTCCATGCCACCTGAGAAATTGAAAAATGAGCATATGTGCAGCTTGAAATTCGAAGTAGGATTGGACATTTTCACACACCATGCTCCTTAATATTCTATCCTGTGCTTCAATTTTTCAGCAAAGGACCACACATGCCCCTCGCAATTTTTTCTTAATCGTACAGCCTTGTGATTGCGTTCTTAACAGAGCCCCCTCTTTTGAGTCAAGTAATCACAGGTCAGCTAGCTTGTTGATGTGACTACACCCCCCACCCCCACCCCACTTCCCAGTGGAAGAGGTGGACACCCATCGCTGCCTGAGTCCTAATTATTTACAAATGGCCAATTAGTTATATCGTAGCATTTATTAAATA
The DNA here is from genome assembly GCA_900302295.1 of Parasudis fraserbrunneri. Classification (NCBI taxonomy): domain Eukaryota; kingdom Metazoa; phylum Chordata; class Actinopteri; order Aulopiformes; family Chlorophthalmidae; genus Parasudis; species Parasudis fraserbrunneri. The sequence goes on along the minus strand of OMKL01060434.1, from coordinate 5,270 downwards.
TGAATGGGCAAAGTAATAAGGTTACACACATTTTTCCATGCTAGACATCATTGCAACAGGTCTGATTTGCTATATTTAAGGGGAATGCCACCCATTTTAAGAATTCACATATGTTCATCCTGTGCCCTAGGACAGTTCAGTCTGTATTTGTGAACACGCACCACTCTCCAGAGCTAGAAATCAGAAACAGAAGCCTCCAATCCGTGATGGTGATGGTAACTGGAATGTAAAATCTTGGGCTGCTCCAGTAGACAATTAATGGGGCTCTGACTTTAGTAGGCCATACAGTGTTTGTGTGAGCTCTTACACCAAAATTAGGTTTTTATTCTAGCATTCTAGCAAAGTCTGAACCAGAATTTAAACCTCATTTGGGTGTAAGAGCTCAGCTCATACAAATATTTTATGGCCTCATAAAGTCAGAGTCCCATTCATTGTCTACATATTTTACATACCAGTTACATCACCGATGGGAAGGTTCTCTCTCTGATGTCTAGCTTTAGGAGAGAGTGCTGCTGTGCTGGGGTACAGGAAGAACATTATATGAATTCTTAAAATGGGTGGCATTCTCCTTCAATTTGGTGGATTTTTCTTCTCCCTGCAATGAGGAAATACATGTGCCCTTCATTCTCTGAAGAGAGCAGTCTCTCTTGTCCCAGAAACTACTTGAGCTGTATGTCGAACACAACCTGGCAACATGTCAACCTGGGCAGAACGAGTCTCTACCCTCTGCCCCATAGCTTAGCTTCACATAGCTCTCTGCATGATGGGTTGTGGCCAACCAATAACGACTTGCGTGTGTGATTGTGGCTGTGGTGGCAGGGCGCTGGTGAGCCATCTGCAGCAAGAGGAGAGCTGAGTTCCAGGCATGTCTGGATGAAAGGTGATGATATGATGCTTCAGTGACTACTGTGGTGGGTTGCCATACTGCAGACAAGTTGTGTTATGTCTTTTTATGGTCTAGACATCTTTCAGTATGAGATATAGAGCTGGGGCTATTGTGTAATTTATCCCAATTAATTTCTTGCATGCATGGTTTATATGGGCTGTACCTATCACTGATATAGATTCATAACGCATTGATTTATTCATGCTTTCATTTATCCATGGCTTAGTTTATTTATGGCTATCAGTAATAGCGAGGTGTGGTGAGCTTTCTATGAGTTGGCATGTGAAAGGCTCTATGACAACTATTTAGATGGGATATTTAGCTGGGTAAAGCACTGTCAGTAGCAAGTAATAGTAACAACAACAGGGCAGACTACAGAGCCCTCTGATGAATAAAGCTGTAGCATGTAGATTACATATTGGGATGACTCATAATGCTATCATCATCACAGTGGTTTGGAAGTCTGTTAAAGGGGCTGAACGATCATATTATGCTAATATCGATATCGCAATATGAAAGAACACAATGTCCATATTGCAACCACACATAGGGCTGTCCTTGACTAAGAAATTCATAGTCGACTAATAGTCATTAGATCTGTCGACTAATTAGTTGATTTGTTTGACAAATCTGTGAAATTTGAGTTTTCCACATGCAATCATGCAGGAGGACCTCTAAATCTAGTGCTTACCAGAGAAGGAGCTCATCATTTGTCAGGAAATAACTGCTTTAGCATGAAGAAAAGCATAAAAACCGACTATTAAATATCTTGGTCGACTAAGACCAAACCATCCAACTATGAGGGGCCTAAAAACACACATGATAAAGTTAGATTGAGCAGAGTCTGGCAGACTAGTAAAATGAGAAACAGGCTGCTAAACAGCACTACGTCAGTCCCGAGTCTTCTTACACACGTACTGTAGTTCATTTGATGCTGCACAATCATCGAATCCTTCACATGAAGATGAACCACATTGCTAAGCCTGTTTAGAATTCTTTTGAGCACTCATACTTCCAGGCGTATAGCCAATTCAAACCATTTTAAGTTTGAGTGTTATAGCCTAGCCCAGTGGTTTTCAAAGTGGTGGCCGGGGCCACCTTGGGGGCCGCCAGGGGGTGCCATGGGGGTCCTCAGCAAATTGGAGAGAAGATGAGGAAAAATGCTAAAAAGAAATAATAAAAAAAATACAATCAAATAATGATAATAATAACAATTATTATTATTATTATTATTATTATTATTGTTATTATTATTTTGTTTATTATTATAAAATATAATTTATAGTAATATATAACATATTGAAATCTTATTTGCCATACCCATCTTTCTAATTGCCTGCCAGTCAAAACATCACTCATCACATACTGTCAGTGTTGACCTGGTGACAGTCTGCGCCTGCCACAAAGCTGCTCTGCTCCTGATATTTAGCTAGCTTGCTTGCTGGCATCTAGCTAGCTAGTGCTAACTCACTAAAATAGACATGTTTTTGACAAGGAAAAGACCTGACGAGTAGACCAAAAAAGCTCAGCTGTATAAAATCCTGGTCAAGTAAAACTCACAAGTATAAGGCAGCATACATAAAGTATGGATTTACCGCCGCACGTAAGAATGGGTATGAGTGCTCAAAATGCGTTCTCTGCCTCGAGACCCTCTCAAATGAATATTTAAAACCGTCTAAACGTCAGCGTCACTTGAAACAAAAGCACCTGGCAGAGGCCAAATGAACAGTCGAGTTTTTAAAGACATCTCGCAAAAGGGGGGCCCCGGCCAGAAGCTAATGCTATTTGGGGAGCCTTGGCATGGAAAAATTTGGGAACCCCTGGCCAAGCCTACTGCACCTAAAAGTACACAACCTCTGTCTGTCTTGCACAGCGCTCCAGTCAGTCTGAGCAGGTAATGAAATTTGAGAGTATCACTCACATGAAAACTGAAAGAATCAGAATCTGAGTCCTCATCTGAGAAGTAGGCAATCACCAATGTCATTGAACTCATGCGAGGCAGAGATCCCCGACAATGCAACAGGGCAGGTTAAAAGCCACCTTAAAATCCAGCATTTCTTCAGTGGTCTCTGCCTGCACTTTCATCTCCCTCACTCCCATTTGAGAGTAATGGCCCCATACTGTAGCTCCTGACAGTCCTGACCTTCAACATTGACCCTCATGAATAATAAAAAACAACAAAAAAACAAGTTAGATTGCCCATGGAAACACAGACTGTTCACCAGGGAGATAAACATGCTAAAAGCTCCCTATCGAGCTCATTAGAATGCACCATCATGGAACAATAGATGTGGGGTGATTGAATGTTTTCACAAGAGCCTGTTCCCCCGATATATAGGCAAAATATAAGCCTGACCACATGCACTAATGTGTAATATGTATGTTTGTTCTTCATCCCCATTTACTCTCTGGCAATACATCTCAGAGCCATGGGAAATTATAATATCTGTTTTCAGTATTTGTCTTGATTACAATGGTTATGACACTGTGACAAATAATCGTCATTTCTGTGATTATGGGTGGTGATTTAAGCTAAATAACCAACACCATCAGCACACAG
>OMKL01060404.1:0-31898 GCA_900302295.1 Parasudis fraserbrunneri | reverse complement strand
ATAGCTGCAAACCTGGCGCATGGGGTGCTGCAGGGAGGTGGGGAGGACCGGGTCATCCACTATGGAAGGGATAGGGAGGGCGGGGAGAGAGGGGAGAGCAAGGGGAGAAGAGAGAGGGTGGAGCAGAGGGATCGAAGTGTCAAGGAAAGGGAACAAGGTGGTAGGGCGATTAAAGTGGAGGACATGAAAGATGACAAGAGTAATGGAGGGGAAATGAAAGAAGAGGAAGTAAGGGAGGAGAAAGGCCAGGTAGAGGTGGATGCAAGGGGTGTTGAGGAAATGGCTGCAGGAGTCGATGAGGAGAAGGGAGGAGAAGAGGAGGCGGCGAGAGAAGGTGGCCTTTCAAACCCAGAACAGGAAGAACAGGTTGCCGAAAACCTGAACTCCGCCAAGGAGGAAGAGACAGATGAAGACGCTGATGACAACGATGAATACATAGGTACAGTACAATATGTAGTTTGATCACTTTTCCCAATACCACGTTTACATTTGTTTCCAGTGAAAACACCAATACAGGCAGGAATATTGTCGATGGGGGGAAATAACACCACAAGGACTGATATTTGCATACTTGTACAAACAGAGTCTGCCATCAGTGATAACCACTGGCAGTCACAATGGGCCTGGATGCAGGAATTGTTATGGGGCCCCCCTCCTTATAATTAACTGTTGATTATGTTCATTCTGTATTAGGTCACTATTTCCTCACGGGACGGGCCCCTCTTTGGGCCCCTGAACACCATGGGGCAGGGTGCAGTCTCACTTTCTGCACCCTTGGATCTCTGCCATCGATGCTAACCTTATTTCTAACAGCAGCCCGTCTCTCTTTCTCAGATATGAACGGTGCACTGCGCGTCACAGAAGCGGTCCCAGAGTCGCCCTCGTCAGACACGGGTGTGTGTGGAGATGACAATGTGTCGGACGTGTCTGATTTCCTCGACTCCACCGACCTGGATGGAGACGAGCAGGAGCTGTCAGGATACGTTCAGGATAACTTCGACTTCCTGGACCATATGGACTTCAGCCTTTCAAACCAGGTGTGTGAGAGTGTATGTGTGCACACACACACACACACACACACACACACGTGCATGTGTGTGTGTGAGTCTGTGAGAGAAGTGCTTTTTCTTGAATTAGGTTGTCTGTTTTACCTCGAACAAGCCTTCCTGGACAAACTGACAAAGTATCAGCCCTTGGCCGCACAAATCAGAGGCCTTGGACATGTTCACAGACTTGCCGTTAATGGCTTGAGGATTGCTGGCCTATCAAGGAAAAGGGACAAATAGCTAATATTCTATCTCTGTTTTAAATAGAGCCAGGCAGAGTGGCGGAGAAGATGCTTTTTGTATCCACAGACATCCTTAAAAGCAAATTTAACCTCTTTAATATTTGAAACCTATGCATGTGTGATTTGATCTGTGGATTCAAATACAGCATTTCATATGTGTGTATCTCTGTATCTGTATCTCGGTGTCTCTGTATCTCTCTCTGCACCCTCCCCTGCTCTTCTCTCTCTCCCCTACTCTCCTTCTTTCACTCCTCTACTCTCCCTTTGTCTCTAAGGTGAACGAGTTCTCTGTGGAACGTCCCTGTCACGAGGACAATGAGTATGAAGCCATGGAGGAACGTACGCCTCCCCATTCGCCGCAGGACCCGCCAGAGCCGCCTCCTCCTCCAAACTCGGAGACGCACACCCTGCCAGGCCCCGGGTCAGACACCCAGATGCAGACCCAGACGCGCGCACACAGACTGCTCACCACTGACGCGTACGGACGGCCCACCAAATCCCTCAGTCTGCCTTATATGGCCCCGCCCTTCCTGCCGGTCCAATCGTCTTCTGAGGAGGAGATAGAGGACGGAGACATTGATGACAGCGATGAGGAAGACGAGTGCATGTTTTATAAAAGTCTGCCATCTGGTTATATGTTCCACAATCTCACATGGTCCGGACCGTTCAATGATGAGGGAGATGTCTCCTCCCCGTCCCCACTTACATCTCCACAACTGGACAGTATCGCCGTTGACAGATATCACTGTGGCCAATCAGAAAGCTCTGAGGCCAGAGAGCCCATGCCATTGGTCACTGAGTTTTGGGTGTGTGATAATGAACCACCTGTAGGGATTAAGGAGCAGGGAGAGGCAACAGGTGAGGAGGGGCTGGAGAAGGAGGTGGTGAAAGAGGAAGAGGAGGGAGAGGGAGCTGAAGCAGATACAAATACGATAACACAAAGGTGAGAAATAAATGCAATGAGTGAATGTAGCTTGTTCATCTAGTCCTGTCTAAGATGCAATAAAATGCAAAAATATTTGTAATACAAGAGAAGTGGGAGTAAATTAATCAGCTGAAAAGCAATTATCAGGATAACTGAAGTGTTTCATTCCAAAAGGTATATCCATTTTGTACAAAACATTGATATCTGTTCATTGCTCAGTATTTCCAAAGTACAGATCCTCCAATCTGTGGCCATGTTATAAGCAAAGGTCTTCAGATAGCCAACAACTTCAGTCAAATTCCATATAGATTTTTTTTTCATGCCTGCCATCATTGTCTAAATGTACTTAGTGTGTTTTTCAAACACATCATTTTGGAACAAAATTCTTCCACTGTTCTTCATGCATACACGCATAGACATCTAAGCTGTCAATGATCTTTCCTGTATCTACAGCACTGTGACAGGAGATGTCCATCATTTACTGGATTCCAGCATCAAAAACCAGAATGGATCTCCAGGTGACACAGAGAAACCTGTCACTTTGGAATCTTCAACAGATGGCGCTCCTGAGTCTCCACTGCCGAGGGCTGTGGACAATAGTGAAGTAGGCGCTCAGGCTAGCCTGAAGGCCACGGATGAGAAGCAAGCTGTTGAGAATGACCACTGCGAAGTGGGAAGTTCAGGAGGTTGCCATGGTGACACCAGGGATGAACGCGATTCTCGTGTCTCGATTGCTCTTCCGAGCTCTCGTGCAGTTCCTCTTGCTGCAGAGGAGGAAGTCCCCGGAAGCCCAGTGGAGCTCCCACGGGTCTACATTACGAGTGACAGGGAAGGAGATGAGGGCGAGGGAGAGGAGAAGAACGTAGAGGAGGAGATAGAGGACAGAAATAGGGAAGGGAACGAGGGAGAAGAGCTCAGACCTCAGATGGAAATAACAGTGGGAAAAGAGGTGAGAGATTTGATCGTTGAAACGAAAGAGAGAGATGAGAACCAGCGAGAAGAACAGATAGAGGGAGGTGGAGTGGCAACAGCCAATGAGGGGCGTGAAGAGCAAGCGCAGGAAGCTGGCGAGGGGCAGGATGGCGCAGTTTGTGAGACGAGCTGTGAAATTTGGGACGAGGTTGAAGAAGTTGTATGTGAAATGATAGAATATGAAGAAAGTAAGAACGCCATGAAGAAAGACTTCAGAAAGGAGATGGTCACAGAAGGTGTTGCTGAGGAGAGAGATGGGACAGGAGATGTGGTTGAGGTGAGAGAGGAAGAAGAGATGGGAGGTGGAAATATGGAGGTAGAAAAGGAGGGTGCTCTTAGTGAAGACATGAAGGTCCCAGAGGAGGAGATAAGAGAAGAAGAAGAAGAAGAAGAAGAAGAAGAAGAAGAAGAAGAAGAAGAAGAAGAAGAAGAAGAAGAAGAAGAAGAAGAAGAAGTGATGATCAAGACAGAGGTTAAGACAGAGGTCATGACAGAGGAGTTGAACGCGCCTTTGAATAAAGAAAAGGGCAGAGAGATGCAACGAGATTCAGAAATAAAAGAAAGTGACCTAGATGGCGGAGATGAGAAGGGGGATAGAGAAATAGAGGAACTGGAGAAGATGGCAGATCACCAGCAGGATAGGGAGGAAGGGGAGTCAAAAGCACAAGAAAAAGAGGACGGGGAGAGGAAGAGGGAGAGGGCCGAGGAGCAACATCGAGCGCTGCCGAGCACAGACGAAAAAGAGACGGGGTCGAAAGAGACAGACATCAAAGAGTTGAGGGAGGGCAAGTATGAAGAGAGTGACGGCAGACAGAGATCTGAGACTGGGGTAGGGAGGGTACTCGTGATCTCCAAACAAGTGCCCACTAGAGTGTACCAAGCCAAAGCAGTGCCGGTGGTGCCGCCCAAGCCACAGCACTGCAGAATAACTGCACTGAGCCTCAGACAGCAGCAGCAGCAGGGGAGAGAGTGGAGGGATGTAGACAGGGAGAGGGAAAACTTAGCGAAAGTCGCAGCAGAGCCGGACAAGAACAAAGAGAAGGAAATGGAGGCGAAGACAGGGCGAGACAAAGTCTGTGTGGGAGAGCGGCGAACACGCGGAGAGGGGGAGGATGAGAGCAGTGGTAAAAAGGAGAGGCAGGTACTCAAGGGAGGGGAGCGGGAGAGGAGGAGGGACGGGGACGAGGCGGGGGTAAGAGACATGAAAAGAAACAGTCCGATCAGCATGTGTTTTGATGAGGCTGTTGCCATGGCAACTATGAAGCGAGAGAGGGAGAAAGAGAACAGTGAGAGGGAGAGACAGAGGGAGAGGGGATTTGAAGTACAGTGAGCTACTTACTCTAGACAGTGCAGGGGAAATAAGAAGTCCACTGTCTGTATGTTGATTGGGAATGTTTTTAAACAAACTGTATAAACTCCTATTTTCTAATTGTAGTATAAAAGCTGTATTTTTTTTTCTTATGTTTTGACTGATTGAGGATTTTAAATCATAAACAGTAGCAACTATTGTCTACCTTGGGCTATACAGGCCACATAGCCCACTTCTGAAAAATTGTTTTGTGCACGTAAACCTGACTACTTCAATGAGCTTTCAAACAACTAACATTACAAACTTAATATAGAATGTGGAAAACTATGAAAAAACTATTAAATAAATGTAAAAAGTGAAAGCATTGAAATGGGAAATATGTGGATAGAGGGCAGATTTCCAAGAACAGGAATGCTGTCATGTTCGTTGTACGATAAATCTTGCAAAACATTTCTGTTTTCTGTGAATAAACTGAATTTACACGGGGTTGTTTACTTTGCCACCTTCACATTTACTAGAAAGAATATGGTATTCCTCCTCTGTATCACTTCCGGTTTCCATTTTCCCGGACATAAAACAAAATAGCAGCTGGTTAGCTGCTTGCCCCAGCCAACAAAAGCACCGTTTCGATCCGCAACAGGATCTAGATATCTGTTCTTTGACAAGATGTCTCTCCCATCTTCTTTTGGTACACAAATAGCAGCAATAATGGATGTTCTAGCTAAGGCAGCGGTAGCAGAAATAACCAAGCTTGTGGACGAGGGGACTGTCGTGTTCCAACTGGAGATGTGTCGGAGAGATAGTGAGATTGAGGAACTCAAAAGAAGTTTACAGGTGATGGAGATTGAACTCTGCAAAGCGCAAGAAGCAGCAGCAGAAGCACGAATCTCGGATGACACACACGAACATGGAAGACAGGTCGTCCATAATGGTAAGTAGCTAATGTTATCGTTATCCCCGCTTGTTCTGAGCCTTGTTCATGTCAGGGACCCCGAAATGTGTAATGTTAGGCCGCGGAGACCCCCATTTGATAAGATTTTGTCTCAGGATCTGCACAATTCCATCTGCTGTCTAACGTTATACTGATTGTAGGAACTAAATAACTGTAGAAAGTGACACCTATGACCTGAATAGTCAGTCTTATATATTCTCATCAGGTTAGCTTTTAGTGAATGAAATATTGAATTTAAACTATTCCCTATTTTTCTGGTAGCCCCTGGGGGTCCCCAGACCCCAGGTTGGGCACTGCCTTTGGTGGTTAGCTTTGTGGTTTCATGTGTGTGTGTGTGTGTATACAAGACATATATGCCCTGATTACTAACTCCTTTTTGTCTGTACTTGCTCAGAATGGGTGTAATTTTGTTGTTGTTGTTGTTGTTGTTGTTGTTGTTGCTGCAGCTGACCAAGAGGATCCAGAAACATGTGCCATGTATATGGAATCGAAGAGTGTCGGTTCACTCTTTGAGACTGGGCCCCATACCGAAGAGAGAAGGGACCTTGGGCCGCTGGTGAAATCTGAGCCAGTTGACAAGCTTGCCACCCAAGAAACAATAGTTCAAACCGGAATAACCAACAATGTAGACTCTGAAATCGAGAAGCGAGATGGCCCAATCTGGCCTTCCGGTCATGGCATGTGCGAGGAAGCTTCTATTGAACCAGAACACGCAATACAACAGTGCTTACAGATTTTCTCCTCTCGTGCGATCGACTATCCCACTCAAAGTGATGCGGTCGGTTCCTGCGACCCTCTGTCGACTGCAGGGAAAGTCGTCGGCGACGCCTTTAGCGCAGCGATAAAAGTAGAGCCTCAGATGCAGCCGGTGTGCATAGAAGGTACCGTGGCAGAGCCCGTCCGGTACGTTTTACACCCTGCGGTCAACGAGGACCACGGGCTACAGCCGAGGCTGCAGCAGGCGGGGCCCTCCCAAATGCAGAGAGCCAGGGAGAACATGTTGGGGTCCAACGCGGCGCACGTCGAAGACCACATCCTCAACAGGAACAGGTTCAAGGCAAAGAGGCCGGTAAATATCTGGAGAGCCGGAATCAATCAGAAACTGTTCACCTGCTCTGTGTGCGGAAAGGGTTTCCCCCGTTTCAGCCAGCTGGAAGTGCACCAGTTCAGTCACGGGGCTGTCAAACCGTTCCGGTGTCTGGAGTGTGGGAAGTCTTTCACGCAGAAGACCCGCCTGAAGACGCACCAAAGCGTGCACACCGGAGAGAGACCGTTCAGCTGCAAAATCTGCGGCAAGATGTTTTCCAGGCAGGACAACTGTTTAAGACACGAGCGCTTCCACAGCGGACTGAAGCCGTACAGCTGTCAGCAGTGTGGGAAGAGCTTCACAGTCCTAGGGAACCTCAAAATACATCAAGAGATTCATTTGCGAGGAAGATAGCCCGATAGATATTGTTCTTAGTGATATACTGTTATGTAGAGCTGGGTGATGATACGATGTTTTAGCATCTTTCAGTGGGATCATATCGTGATGAAATCACGATATCGAGATGTATGGTGAAAAATGAATTCTATTGTCTAAATTGGTAATACAAAATAACTTATTCACAAAAATCGCTCATAAAATTAGATCTGAAATATTTGAGGGAATGTCATTTGAAAATTGCAGTTTTGGTTTTATGTCACACTTTACATTACCACACAGTTCAATGAGATTAACATCAACTGGATTATTACATAACCTGGGATTTCACATACGTGAGCAGATGTGATGATATAGCGATATCGAGAAAATGTCCTTATGATTATCATGATATTGATTTCTTCCATATCACCCAGCTCAACAAGATGTTTTTTTAAGATGCTGCACTAGCCAGTATTTTATCCCTCTTTTGTATTGTTTAAATGTGTTCTTCTATTTGTTGCAGTCAGAACAAAGCTTTTGTAGGAATTGGCATTTGTTTAAAATAAAAATGTACTGAGTATAACTGCAGTTATGTCTTAAGTTCCATTTGGAGTGGGAACTTGAATGGGGGTAGGTTTCCAGTCCTTTTAAGAGAAAAATAATAATAATTCAATTTCTGCCTTATGTGTTCTGCCTTTAATCCCTATCAGTAGCACTGTCCAGTTTGTAAGAGCACTGACCCGTTTTTATGTATCTATTTATTTTATCTTGTGATGACATACTTCAGTAGTGGTGGTTGGAGAGGCTGTACCTTAAAGGGATTGTTTTTTTTGTTTTTTAACCCTTGCCCTATTTCTTAAATACCAATGATATTTATCAGTAGAGTCCTTTGCACAGTCCGTGCTGTTCCTCATACTAGCTCTGGCTAGTTAGCGATAAACCAGAGCAAACTCAATGGGGATAAACTCCTGTCTGTACAAGCTGACTGAAGCTCGCTGAAATCTGCTTCATATTCACTGTGGAGTAGATTTCAGTCAGCTTCCGTCAGCTTGTACAGTCATTGGTTTTGTGGCTAACGAGCAGGAGCTAGTATGAGGAACGGTATGAATTGGGCTGAGAAAAGGCTATACCGACCAACATCATCAATGGTAAGTAAGAAATAGGGCTGGGGTTAAAAAAAAAAATCGGAACTATCCCTTTAACCAAAATGTCACAGATTTGAGCCCTGCAACGGGTGATGTATCCCTCCCTGTCAACGTGTCCTTGAGCAAGATACTTAACCCCTGCCTGCTCCAGGGTGCAGCAAATGGCCGAACCTGCACCCTGGCCCTGCTGGGGAATTGTGTGTATGTATGCATTTATCCCTAAAGATTATGTTCAAGTGGTGGATGATCCAGACCGATTTGGTGAAATATCACAGCACCCAGCCTGAGAGCTGTGCATTTGACTAACTTCGGGGAAGGAGTGATGTCAACATTCGGACATCCGAAGATGGTCTGTGTGCGTTCTGCTGCCTTTGCCTGTCATGTGACTTTCTTCCAGAATGTCCCTGGAGACTGTCCCGTGTACATCTCAGAGGGACATTCAAACAATTGAGTGCTCTAAATTTCTTAAAACATAAAAATAAGGCTTGAAAGTGGACTACCTGATTCCTCTATGGGACAGCTCTCTGCCCTAATGGTCTAAATCTAGACTGTCAGGATTCCACCAATGTTATCACAAAGGTCTGATAAAATGGTTGATGTAATTTATGCCACATTATTTGTTAAGGGCAAGCAGTTTTGTTTAATATAAGCTGGTGTTGTTTGAAGTCTTAGCCTAGTGAAATAGACCTGCCATCAGCTGTAGAGTCTGCTTAGGGCCAGCATATATACAGACCTTCAGCAAGTCTTTAATTTTGCAGTTTGGATATATTCTTTAGTCATATTTACTTCGCTTGCACTGAGCTCCCTTTGTATTTGGGCAGTGGTATACTGTTTGATGTTTAAGCTCCATATTCTTGCTTTGGATGTGAAATGACAGTGATACAAGGTATATTCTGTTGGCAGAAAAGTATTTGGACTGATTAAGAATATATTAAATTCAGTAATAATGTTTCTTATGCAGTATAAAACAAAACGTCCATCTCTGTGGGCATACTGGTGGAACAACATGGCTGTTAATCTCCAGCAGGATCAGTTTTAACCCTAGAGCAAATAATATTGATGCCATTTGAAACACGAGATCGTAAAGGCGAATGCCACCCATTTTAAGAATTGACATGTTCTTCATGTGCCCCAGGACAGTTGTGTCAGTATTTGTGGACAAGCAACACTCTCTCAAAGCTAGAAATCACGCTCCAATCAGTGATGTCACTGGGATGTAAAATGTGGGGCTGCTCCATAGACAATGAATGGGGCTCTGACTTTCTGAGGCCATAAATAGTTTGTTTGAGCTCGTATACCCAAATGAGTTTTATATGCTAGCATTTAAACCTCATTTGGGTGTAAGAGCTCACACAGACATTGTAAGGCCTCATAAAGTCAAGGCTCAATGAATTGTCTAAGGAGCAGCCCCACATTTTACATCCCAGTGACATCACAGATTGGAGGGTTCTCTCTCTAATTTCTAGCTTTAGGAAAGAGTGGTGCATGTTCACAAATACTGACTGAACTATCCTGGGGCACAGGTAGAACATATGTGAATTCTTATATATTGAATAACAGTTTGTTTAAATATGTTTTTTTCCACCAAATTGTTCAATAAACTACTGAAAATGGCATAGCAGCATCTCTACACCTTTAACCTCATTAAGAATGCAAATTGACAACCCATTCATATTGATATTTACCAGGAATTCCAAGTCGGGAGTTTATATTCTTTCAAGACATGTCAATACATACTCATGCTTTCTGTGTATGTTGAAGCTAAAGGTGTCAATTTACCACATATTGGACCATGAGAGGTTCGACCTATGCATGTGTGACATCACACATGCAACTCCGATGTCAGGGAAGAACGGAGAAGCTCTCTCTCTCCAGGGAAAGAATGTGAAAAAGGTGCTCTGGTGCTAAGTTATGCACAAATAACAATCTATATAATTAAAGGCATGCCGCCAAGAGAAGTTGGCCATGAAAAAAAACACGTTTTTGGGTGGAGGGGGTCTTTAAAATGGTGACATTGTGCTTTTAGGGATCTGTGGACCCCTACCATGTTGAGCTTATCATTTGCTGGAAAAAGACATATTACTTAAAAGTTGATAAAAAGTAGTGTTGGGAACAAATGGCCTCTCACCTCAAGATATCTGAATGGGACTGAGTTTATAGTAACCATAAGAGCCTCTCCTTTACAATGATGCCCATTGTATGCTAGTTCAAGTCAGCTTATGGCTCAAACCATGCAGTTTTGTACAAAGATGTGATTTTTGTGAGTTTTTAAATTACATATTTGCACATTTCTGCACGTTCTTGTCCCTAAACTGCTTAAACTGGGTATAGCTGAAAAGCTGAGTCTCATGGATTCAAAGAGCCCAATTGCATTTTTGTCTGATGATACAAATACCTAAAGCTGTCCTTTCATGTGGTTACGCCACTCATTTTTTTTCTCCAATAAAAGCTTGACTTTACTGAATAAAATGGCCTAGTGTGGCCTCTAGGATAAGCAGTCTCATGAAACTTTACACCCAGAAATAAGAGACATGGCATTCAGAGTATGTATGGTTTGTCTGGGGTCTATAGGGAAATTTTCTGAGCCATTTTCAGAAAACAAGTGCTTGCAATCATTTAAATTGATCATTTTTGCAGGAATCTCCAGAGATAAAATACCAAATCACAATATGAACTATTCCTAAGTGTTATCAGAGGGATTGAGGTCATCTTTTGAAGTACACCCTCTTTCAAATTCTTGAGTGGTCAAAATCCAGTGTTTAGGCCCAACACTTGAGTTGCATCTCAAATCAGAATCCCAGCTTTCTGATGGTGTTGAAGAGCACGTGCAGTGCCCTCAGAAATTCTTGCCATTCTAGGCAAACGTGAACAAAAAGGCAGTTACAAAATGCCATTGCTTTTTCATCAGCTTGATGTTACACTCAAAATATGAGAAATCTAACCTTTAATTAGTTACAATTGATTTAAAAAAAAAAAACTTTTAAAAAAACGAACAACCAAGAAATCCTTATGCACAAAATGTAATACTAGATATATATTCTGATTAAGATTTTACTTTTTAAAGTTAATTTGAGTCTGGGAACACTTTGAGTGGTCATTCATGGTAGTATTTTGTCTTTGCTGCACAGCAGAGAGAGACGAACGACCATTTTCGTGTCCAATTTTACTGTGGAGGTCAATGGAGGAATCAGACAAGAAAAAGCCCATCCCTAAGGACCCCCCGACAATACATTCCAATAGGGGATAGATTACCACTTATTGTTATTTTTCTGTCTTCCAAACTGATTGGTCAGGTAGCGTTTGGTGCGGATGAAGGGAGTCGTAAACTGTCCCTCACTGAGCAATCTGTGAAGGTACTCTATCCTGTTTGACTGGAATGCATGTTAAGCGGAGTTGCAAACGTTCTCTCCATTGATGGGAACTAGCTCTTGTTGGCTGTGCGTCTTTTCCTTTCTTTCTTTTTTATTCATGGTATCGTCGGTGCATCACAGTTGACGTAATGTAAGAAAACGTACACATCATATGCAAACCAGTTCATGATTTTTTTTAAATTAAAATATGAAAATTCATGTAGTAAAGAATCAACACCGTCGTGCGTTTCTTTGGAATTTACGGTATTTATCTGTCGTCACATCCGTAAATAGAGAACGGCTCTCTAAGCTGCTTTCTTTGTATCAATTTGCTTTTAGCGACAGGAAGCAAACGCAAATTGTTGCACTATAGTAGAACATAACCGGGTTTTTTTCGTTGCATGCTTGTACAGGACAACCTGTTACGTACGTTAGATTTATAAAGGTTTTACAAAACGTGTTAAAATGTTGAGCAGTGTTGCTCTACGAGCTCAAATTGCGTCCATTATCGATGCACTCTCTAAAGCTGCTGTGGCAGAAATAAGCAAAGTTGTCGACGATGGCATGGTGGTGCTACGTCTGGAAATGTGCCAACGGGAAAATGAGATCAAAAGCCTGAAAAATAACATCGAGGTTCTTCACAATGAGTTGAGAGCAGCGCAAGGAGCTCAAGACCGAGTGACGTTACCCATTCGTCCAGAAACCCATGGGAGAGATGGTAAGGTGGACAAACCGAGATTTATTTGCCCATAGCAGCAACTGTCTGAATGTGTTCTCTGAAACCTTGCTGTATTCTAAATCTTTCCACAGATGGTAAGAGTGGCATCTTTGAAGTAAGGACCTTGCTTGACAAACTGCCTACTGATACAGAACAGAATAATTCATCCAAACCTGATGTGCAGGTGAAATCTGAACCACGGGAGGAAGCAAGAGAGAGACCTGAGCTTATAGGGAAAGATTTGGAGACATATGAGCGAGACAATGAACCATGGATACCCAGGCCGGACGAGCAGGGGCCCAGCAGTTCAAATTATTACAAAAGTTTAGAGCAGAGCGCGTGTCTTTCAGATTCTACGCTAAATGCTGGACTGGCTGCTGCTGGCAGCAGCAGCTCTGGTTCTTTTCACCCAAGCCCATACATTCGTGGTCCCTGGAGTTACAGTCCATTTCGTAACTCCTTCAATACTGTACGTAGGAGGAATGTAAAGAAATTCATGTTTAAAAAAGGCTTTATTTGTCCATATTGCGGAAAGACGTTTGAGCGTGCTGGCCACCTTGAGAGGCACAAGTTAATTCATACCGGTGAGAAGCCATATCGTTGCGAGATATGTGGAAGACGCTTCAACCAGAAGTGCAGCCTGAAGGGGCATCTGAAGACACACAGAGTCTGTAAGTTGGCGCAAGATTAATGTATTGTGTCTGTGTTGTTTTGTGTGGTATGATTGCCCATTGTGCCACATGGATAAAAACTGGAAAACACCTGTCCTGGGTGACGTTTGGTATATTGGTGTCCAAGGCAAGATTTTGGTTTGGCACCCATCCTCACCTCCACTCAGTTATTCCTACCTGTCATTTGAGATCATCGTCAGCCAATCATGATATTGATCATTTCATTCTATTTGCACATTAGATGTTAAAAGTCAAAATTCAAGTACATAATCCTGAAAAGATCCTAAAGAGCTCTAAGACATCTGGATTCATGTTGAGCTTCTTATGATTCGGGTCACTTGAGATAGTTAATACCATGAGGCTATTTCTTGATTTCAATTAAAACTGCAATAGATAAGTAAAATCACTTTAAAGGAGTTTGAGCTCTCTCTCCCCCCTAACATGCTAGAGCCTGGTTGTTTCAAACTTGTACAGATACCTTAGGGTCTAGGGTGATTTATTACATTGAAAGGCTCTGGCTGTTGCATTCCTAGAGGTCACAGCAAGCTGAGAAAGGCCACTGGTTTAGGCAAAAATGGGTGAGGGAATGGGGGATGGGCACTTCTAGGCACTCCAGTGACAGCTGTGTTGGTGCCCTAGGCAAGACTTACCTCCACGACAAAGCTACTCAGCTGAAACAAATGGTAAAAACCTGTAGGCCCTGTGTTCAAATGACCATTGGAGCCTCGAAGGGACTCTGTATATTCTGTATCTAATTGGTAGTGTAGCTAATCTTAAGGACAACAGTGATGTTCAAACATCTTCAAGGACTTTTGAGTCTCCTTAAAACTCAATATGTTGGCAGACAGTCTGTATCGGCCAATTTGGGGCTTTAAAAACACAATTGGAGTCAATCCGGTGGTATTTTCATGATCTGTAGTTGGCCAATTGTAAGATTATGTGACCTTCTCCACTGGGAGTGTGTTGTTTAATACAAGTGCCAAGTCAACAATGGAAGGACACTAAGAAGGACTTTGTTCTTCTTGTCATTTAAATAATGAATGCATTTCAGTTAATTTCTCCTTTTGTGTCAGTTATATGTAATTGGGTATGGGAATTGTAATCCCAGATGATCGGGATTCTATCTTCCTATGATTAAAGACAAATTCCAAAAATCTTTTCTTTTTTTCAGTCTTGTGATAATGGTTCCAACTTTCTCATGACCTTAGAACTAAATCATGAGTTAGCTAAATCCTAAAGATGGCCAAGGTTAGCAAGGCAGAAAGACAAGACAAGCTTTGTAACACAAAGGTTAATGTAGCAATTCAGAATCAAGAATAGATTTTAATTAGATTTGTGACCCGTAGAGATTAAATAGAACTTTGAGATTGTCACCCCTATAATCCACCATTATAGGGTGCTCTGAAGGAACACCATTACCACTGCCCTCCGTGGGTTCATTTGTCTGTTGGTTGGTTCAATTATGTATCTGCATGCGCTTGCTTAATTGCTGCCACAGTCGCACAGTCTTGTCCATCTCTGCCACAGCCTATGCTTAGGGCTGACCTTGATCTACCCTTTGAAAAGCTTTCAGGTAGAGGGGTCCATGGCTAAAAGCTGTAGGCGTCTCTAATGTGGCTGGTATGGCGTTATGTAATACAATCATTCTCACACAGACATCCTTAATATCTTAACAGGTATTGAGACGGGACCTGTTGAGTTGCCGCCAGCTGAACAGAAGCCGGTTCCTGTGGAGAACCCGTGCGCTGACACACACCACTCGGAGGAACAGAGTAAGAATCAAGCAGAAGATGGTCTACCCAAGGATGAGGAGGTTCTACCAACACCTGCCCAGGTGAAGTCTGAACCAGCTGAGGACAACGCTGCCCAAACATCATGTCATGGAGGAAATGAGCAGACTAGAGAAGGGGTAGACAATTTAGGTGAGGACTTCGCAGCATATGACAGAGACGGTCAGCAGTGGCTGTCAAGACTGCAGGGGCAAAGTGATCCCGAGATGAGCAATTCGGAATATCTCAGCACTTCAGGGCAGAACCCGCAGTCCTTCCCTGGAATTGCCCCGTTACTCCCTGCGCCAGCAGAGGCGTCTTGTAGCACCTTCCCCTTTCCTGGGAAACCGTACAGCGATCGCCAAGAAGACGTGATCTCACAGTCTCAGTATGGTTCCTCGGACTCGTTGTTGATATCGAGTGATGGCACGGTTCATTCCGGTTTGCACGCCATGGAGGGGGCCTCACTGAATCACCACCACCCCAGCTTCCAAAGGAAAGGCCGATCCTTCCAGGTTGTCAAACCAAAGAAGTTCTTCATCTGTTCATACTGTGGCAAGGTTTTCGAGCGGGTCGGTCATCTTGAAAGGCATTTACGAATTCATACTGGGGAGAAGCCTTATGGTTGTCACATATGTGGTCGGTGCTTCAATCAGAAAAGCAGCCTCAAAGGGCACATGAAGACGCACAGAAACGGTAAGAAATGTTACAGCTGCCTCATAAATAATACACTTGTCTAATGACCTCGATGCACTTGAGTAAGTGTGGGTTGTTCTTTTTTAACTGTTTATATTTTCCTTCTGAAAAGGGGAGAGCACAGAAATGCTGGAGGGACATCACCTGGTGTATAGGACGCATGATGACCAGCCGCCAGAGAACCTAGGAGAACACGGCACTGGGCCGCCGACTGGAGAGGAGCAACTGTCCAACTCTGGATACAGCGAAAGAGCCAGTGAACAAGAGTTGATCGTGAAGCTAGAGCGCGAAGAGGAGGTTGAAACCCGAACTTTCAACCGGTCAGGGAACGAAGGTGGTACAGAGGTACCAAATCAAGGCCAGCCGTGGACAGCTGGAATCGAGCCAAGCAGCGACGCTCCCTCTCCGCTTCCTGGCTGCTCTAACGCCGTCATGCAAACCGCCACCGCGGTCTCGCACAACATGAAGTATCACCATCGTCCCGCCGAAAGGACAGTGAGCAAGCTCAGGGGCTACGCATCGCCCGGCGAGGACATGTCTTTTCTAGACGACAAGGACAAGATGGAGATCATGCAGAGTGATCAGTATTCGATCATGGCCATGCAGTCCAAGAGCCTGGATATGACCGTGGCACCCGGGTTGCATGAGCAGCCGGCCACGCAGGAGGTGGCAGTGAATAGGTATGGTGCCATTTCTAACAGTGGCCAAGAGGGTTGTGTGTTTGAGTTTGATATGACCGGCCCAGGCGACCTCGAGGAGGGCTGCAGTATAGATGTGGCGAACCAGAATTGCTTTATATGCTCAACTTGTGGGAAAAGCTTTGATCACTTCAGCCATTTTGAGAGACACCAGTGCACCCATACTGGTGAGAAACCGTTTAGTTGTGAAATATGCGGTAAGACTTTCAATCAGAAGAGCAGCCTGAAACTGCACCATAAACTCCATGTAGGTTTATGTTGATCCAAGGAATAACCGGCTCTTAATCACACAGAAGACGTTAGCTATGTTTCCATTGACTTGTCAGATAAATGTGTGTCGCCAGCCATTGAGAAAGATGTTGTAAGTCGATAACAACCGCTGGACAACAATGACATCAACCCTACAAACGCATGTTTGCGCTGAAACTCAGAATGTCAGATATACTGTGCTATAACTGTTTGCATTATAGAATAAAGGACATAAGAAATGGGCTGCCCACTTCCCTTATTTGTTTCGTGTGTCGTGAGGCGTGGCTTGCAAAATCAAAATGGAGACGGAGTAATAAATAACCAGAATGTAATTCTTCTGGGACAGTAGCATAGGAATCATTAAACTTTCTAACAAATGCTTGCAATTGGCCATCCACTTCCCAACCTCATGGCAAAAGCAGCATGCTAAAACGTTCTGGGAGGTGGCGTCTCTATGTTCATGGAGACCCTGTGATTTAATCACTTGGAAATGTCTTACAACGACATTGGAATGGTTTTGTGCCATCATCGGAATGTTTTGGGGGCCGATGTTGACCAGTCCTTGGGCACCTGTTCCCACCAGAAAACACATTGCCATTGTGCTTTACAAGCCGGCCATATGTGCCAAATACAATACTGAGTTCTAGGTGAATTATTTGGAATGAGTAGCCCATGGTGTGTTTCTGCTTTCTGTAGTGCCATGGCAAGAGGATGATGAAATAATGATGCTGGGAGTTGAATGCCATGAGACCAAGCATGTGCAATAACTTGGCACGTTGTTTATCCAAAGTGTATGGTGCACTGTAAGTCACATTCCAATCTAGTCCCAAATCTGTATAAATGTGAAAATATGAAAGAAAGGAAAAAGAAACTGCTGTGAGGTCCTGATTCAGGGCACGTTCCAAGTATAATCACCAACAGGATGGTCTGAGAACCGACAATATACAGTAGTGGTGGAATGTGACCTTTGTACCTTAAATTTGTTCACCAAGTTCCTTTTTTTTCTCCAGTGATGTTTGCATTATTTTATTGCAACATGAATTGATTGGGGGGGAAATCCAAGGGTTTTCTGTAGATTCACAGGAATCTGACACATTGCTGTTTTTTTTTTTTGCATCATTGTTTTGTCTATCAAATCTGGCTCATTGGAGACGCAGCTGTGAACCCGACACCGTTGCGAAGAATGGCCAAATCAGTTGAAGTTGGATGATAACATGACATTGGCTTAACTTCTTTCTTTGGACACTTTGAGGATACTTTAATGGTGCTTTATTATTTTTTTTGTGTGGAAATCGTTAGCATGTCTCTTTCTAAGAATATTTAGGCATTGTTGCATTATCCCCCCACCCCCACCCCTGACAAAACAGAGATGATCAGTAGCTTCACTGTCTTAGAAGTCACCTTTATGCAGTAAGCCCACTGTAAACCTCATGATACTGCCTCAGCCTTTTATAAGCTGCATGTAAACGTCATTATTCTCCAAGTGAGATATGGTGTTGGGTGGGTCCTGTAGAGATGACAAACTCCTGGCAGATGTTATAATCTTGGTGCAACCATTAAGTTCAGAAATAGCTGCTGTTTTCCTCCCACAAACCAAAAATGGTAGAGGAAATTGCACAGCCCTAATTGCATTGGCTGTGTTTTTAGAATTTTTTCTTTTTGAATTTCCAGTTGGAGTCTCTTCGATAATGTAGGATGTCAGACCCAAAGAACAATTCAGACCATTAGAAGGCACTACAGTGACTGAAAGCTAATTCTCATCAGAATGACATGTCAGGTTTAAATTGCTGGATGATCACCAGACAAGCTTGGCATTATGGAGAAGGCTTTTATTTTATAATTTTTTTCTTTTTATTTGTTCAATTCTTAATTTTTTTTTTTGACAAATTTTTAATTTCATATTTTTTACGATAGGCAGGTACAGTACTTGATGAGAAAAAGCAAGGTAAAAAGAGGCAGAAAAAGTTTCCTTGTGGCATTTATCAGCCCATTCACTGCTCCAATACCAGCAGACAAACATTCCATCTTCATCAGTGTCTTGTTCCAGTACCAGAACCCCTTTTATAGCTAAAGACAGCCAAGTGATTGGGATACCGGAGTTAGATGATCCATAGCCACCCCTTCCCTCAATTGTTTTGGATTTATATTTTTATGGTATCAATGTTTTGATACTTAATTTACTTACACAGTTATCCTATGGACATGGAAAATCTGGACAACTCATGGAAAGAAGTAATTTCTCCCCCTAGATCTGTAAAAGTATTTGAAAATGATAAAATGTCCAAAATATTTCAGAGCAGTCATGGAAACTGTCCATTTCCTTTTTAGTTCAGTGGTACAGTAGGCTATATCTTGGGAGAGAAAAGTATGACACATTTCAGTTTCTCTTTTTTATTTTTATTATTATAATTTTTGGGGGGAATTTGACAGCTCTCAGTCGCCATATGATTAGCTAAATAATTTATATCTTTGCATATTCTTCCTCCGAGACACATATGTACTCATTTCACTACAGAGGTCAGAGCCATTTGTAGCACCCCTGGAGCAGATGGTGCAGTGTCTTGCTCATGGTATAGAAACACTGGCTATTGTGTGGATCAAACTTGTGACCTTCCGGTTAAAGGCCCAATCAGTGATCTAGATGCATTAAAAAAAAAAAGGGCCACCACCAAAAATAAGAATGGAGATATGTTTTCATTCTCGAGTTGATTGGCTGAGCTCTTGATACAAGGTCTAACACTAGACAACAGGTAAATATGAGTTTTAATTGTATTCACTGTATTTTACTGTATGTAAAACTGTAAAAGTTTTGTTTATGTTGGTAAAATTTGTAAACACTGGAGTGAAACAACTCTATATTCAGATTTACAATGGGTTCCAAAAAGCATATTTTACATCTACAGATCAAACTCTTCAAGATGTAGCCTATGTGAACATACCCCACATTGATATGTTAAAAAAATTACAGATTTGGGCTTTAAAGGATGCACCACCAGGCCACTCTTCACTATGGCATTTAAATAAGCTATTTACACAATCTTTATAGTTTAGCCTATATGTCAGGGATTTATCATGGAAAAGTCAAGGAATTTGATTTGCAAATAATAATATATGTGAAGGAGCCCTGCCTACAAACTACCTAATTCCTTGATACCTAGCTGCCAACCACTGCTACTTGGCATACATTATTTTAGCTCCTGAAAACTTAAAACAAGATTATACTCTAGTTCCACATCATCCCTCTGCATCAACCAGGAATGGATATTTTTGTTACTTTTTATCTGATGCCCCATTACATAAGGGAGTCAAGAGATGTTGCTACAGACGCCTACCAAAGCTTCTTTGCTGATAACAATGTATAGGTTAAGACTTGGTTGGTATATAATTATTTGACAGCTTAGTCATATGCTATGCTGATTAAAATGGTGATGACAAGAAAAAAAAGAGTTTGGGTGCACTGTGATTATGGTAGTGGGACCAATGAAGTATGAGGGTTGTCCTTCCAAGTGATGGGGACTAGCATCTGCTGGAAGTAGGTATTCAACATGCCATATTCCCTGCTCTTTCCTAATGAGCTGCCCACTGTGCATATCCCACTCGGAACAGGTGGCAAAGGTCATTACAATGCTCCACCAAATGGACTGCAGGGTGCACCTGTTGCCCTGGGGGGCATTTTTATTTTGGACAACAGGTCTAGCCCACTAGGATAACAACTGTTCCATCTTGGCACAAATCCAATGCGTTACCCTCTGTACCAAGAGGGATTCGCCATTGGCAGGAGGGGTTGAAGGGGTTTACATTGCAAAGACTGATATCGTTGCATTATGAATTAATGAATGAATGACAGTGCAGCTGCAGAGTTAACAATGTTTTCTTTGATGTTATGCATTTTGTGTTTTCAAATAAATGTAAAATATGTTCTTATGTGGTCAAGTGCTCTCTGACATAATTTGCCGCCTTTGATATATATTCCCATAGGTCCCATCTTTTTAAATTTAATTCAATTTAATTATTATTATTATTATAATTTTATGGAAATAATTTTCTTCCCGGAGCAACATGCATCCAGTGGGCCTAGAGTTGTGGAAGTTGTAATACGCGATTATAATACAAGTTGCATCATGGAGGGCCACAGGCATGGCCGGATTATGCCACTAAGTGGCCCCTGGGCAAGAAAGTGTTATTCCCCGGTCCCTCTGGACAGAACTAGGAGGGTTTGGGGGCATGATCCCCCAGGAAGAAAAAAAACCATCTCTGGAAAACTTATTTCTAGGGTCTTTTGAGAAAGGAAATCTGACATAATTGGGCCCCCTGTACTTTTAACAGTATGCCGGGACCCCTTTCTATTTAAAACATGCTTGCATGGCCATATCTTCCAATTGAAATGAGTGATATGATGCAATTAATCTATACACAAATCTGGGGCTCTGGAGACATTTGGTGGTCCATTTACCCAGTATGCCTGGTCAGTATCCAGGCTAATCCTTTGGCATGATTGAACAACAACTATATATATATATATATATATATATATAAAACTGCTGGTCCCTTGGCAACACAGTTTACAAATAGGCTACAATTAAAGCTGAATTTGTCAAATCTACTTAAGTCTCAAACTATTGACCACCACCCAAACCCATGTAGGCCTAATGATGGTGTTCTCTATCTATGTATCTATCTTGAATTACTGTGAAAAAGGGCTGTGAAAATTTTCATTTAGTTGTTCAAATATATATATAAAAAAATGTATCATGCATGTTAAGCACCCCGAAATTCCTAACAAAATGTAATACATTTCTATCTGATTTATTCTGATTAAGATGTTACTTTTTAAAGTCCAATAGTGGTCTTTCATTATATAATTTTCTGGTTTAAGAGACCAACACCCCTCAACAAAAGTCCAGCCTCTGATCTGTTAAATAAATTATAAATCATCACCCTCCCGTCACTAAGTGAAAATATGAGAATTTCCGTGAATTCTTCGTGTCCAATTTCACTAAAATCGCAATTTATCTCAACCAGGAGCCGATGCAAATTTAGCTGTAGAAAGAGAGAACCACGTAACGTTCAGGAGAATAACCGCTTCCTGACATCTCACGTATCCCCTTTAGAGACAAGCAATTATAAGTGCGCACTGTTGCAATATTTACGGTATATCACTCCGCCACGCGGAAGAGACGCTAGGGCTAGAAATAAAATGTTTGTTGTGCGATGATGATCAGCAATTTATTGTAACGTTGTGCAAAATTCTCATTTCAGAATTAGTCGTTCAAGTAATTTCTCACAAAGGGCGTTGTAGGAATTAATATGGCATCGTGCATTACTTTTCAGACCCAATTAACCTCTATAATGGAGGTTTTGGCTAAAGCAGCTGTGGCAGAAATTGCTAAACTAGTCGATGACAAATGTACATTTTTACATCTTGAAATATCTCGAAAACAAAACGAGAATGATGTGCTGAAAAGGAAATTACTAATGTTGGAAAACAAAAATGCACAGATGCAACGTGGACTTGGTAAGTAGGCTAACGTTACTTGAGTTTCAACTGGCCTTTAACCTGCAACGTTAGCCGTTTGGGTCTGAAAATAATTTTATGAAAATGATAGACCCAACCATTTTAATAAAAATTCTGAGAAAAATATATTTCAACAGTGACTGCTGCCAGTATGCTAATTTGTACTCCCTTGCAAGAATAGAATAGACTACAATTCTGTATTAGTCTGGTCTGCCTTTATAGAAAAGGACAGAGCAATTTCCTGAAGGTCCACCCTGAAATGTCATTATGTTATTCTGTGCACAGATAATTACATGGACCGAGCAGGTGTCGTGAGGAGCAGTTGTCCTCATCCCACTGGAGATGTCCAGGTGTTTTTCATTCGCATGAACTGCATTTTAAATAATCGAAATGTATAGCTGTAAGTCAGGAATATGATAATGCATGACACTGACCCCATGCTTTGTTTATTTAGTTTGAAGAAATAGAAGACAACATGGAATCATTCACAATTAAGGAGGAGAGGCTAGATGAGGCACTTTGGACCAGCGATTCTCCTGAACCAATGGGTATGTCAAGAACTGGAGAAGGATGTGTGTTTTTTTTCCTCTTGAAATTCATATAATGGCCCCACTGAGTTAACAATATCAAACTCTGATCTGCAGGCAATACTGTACAATACAACAACACTTCCATTGAGAGGCAGCACTTTGAAGAGGACCGCCAAGTAGCCCACACACAGGTTACTAATCAAAAAGCTCCAAATCAGTTCAATGATTCACATGTTTCTGGACAGCATAGGGAGGAGACCAGTGGGCTTCAGTTTGCGGTCAAAACAGAGAAGGAGGAAGATCAGTCGCGATTTAGGCAAGATGGATGCCAGCGCGGCACAGGCAAACAAAGTCAACTCCCTACTGAGTTTGCCATGGATGAGAGAGAGAACCAGCTTTGGTCATCCATAATTGAAGGAAACGACGACATCGATGCCGGTTTTCCGGATTTTTCCAGCGTGGTAGAAGAGTATTCCAACACGTTTCCTGACCATTCAGAAACGCAGAACCTTCCTACCGCTAATAAGCCGAGCAGTGTCCCACAGTCGTCGTCGCAGAGGCAGTGTAACGGAATCTTCAACAACGAATTCCCGGATATTTCACAGTCGTCCACGTTTCAGTCCAGACCTCAGGTTGCCCCCACGCAGCAAGACAGACAGAAAGAGGAGCTTTACGCTCAGAGGAACACCCACGTCTCACATTTACGGGAGCCAAACGAACACTCGGAGAGAGACTTTGTCGCTCCGGACAGGTCGGGAGGGACTCAGCCGCATGGCACCCTAACGCCAGGCGACTTCCGCCTCGGCACACATCACGGTGCCAAAAACAGCTCGGGGGCGGCGAGGGGCTTCATATGTTCTCTGTGTGGAAAGACATTCAGTCGCTTGCCGCAGCTCAAGTTGCACCAGCAGACCCACCGGAGGAAGCGTTCGTTCTGGTGCACGGTCTGCGGCAAGAGTTTCCAGTGCTCCTCTCACCTCAGCATTCACTACCGGACTCACACCGGGGAGAAACCGTATGTGTGCGGGACGTGCGGGAAGAGGTTCACCCAGCAAAGCAGTCTGAGGGTCCACCAGCGCACTCACAGCGGTGAGAGACCCTACAGCTGTGCCCTCTGCGGGAAGACCTTCATACTGATGCACCATCTGAAAAGACACAGAATCATTCACACTTACAGCTGAGCGGACAGTAGTGAGACTTGTGGGGAGAAAAACTTATCATTTGCAAGTGAAATGCAACCTTGAGATTCACGTAAGAAGGCAGTGAAAAACACAGTCCTTTTGGTTGTGATATGAACTCTTTGATAATGCCTACAGACATTGTTTACAGAGGTTGTGCGGTCTTGCCTATGCAAAATCTGGACCGGACCGCCTTTAAGAGAAAATTGCTTGCTCTCTTTGTAGAATATTGGTGTAATTCTCGAACTTCAAGTGAAAATGCACGATAAAACTGAATTGACATGGTATTTCAATGATCTCAGACAGTTCAATATTTGAACAACTCTCCAAAGCTAGAAACCAGAGGGCCAGGCTATAATATGTGGTTTCAAGACAAAACTTGACGCTTCTCTGTCAATTAAGTTTTATAATACATACTTTTACATCAAAATAAGCTTTATTTCATTGGCGTGATAACAGTTAAAACCATAACATTATCTCCATAAGATTACTTTTGATTGCTGTTAACTGTGTCCACGTGTTGGCCTCCCTTCGTTTCTTGAAAGAGAATCTTGGCTCTCTCATTTCCAGAGACTTGCTCATGTTC
Source organism: Parasudis fraserbrunneri (assembly GCA_900302295.1). Classification (NCBI taxonomy): domain Eukaryota; kingdom Metazoa; phylum Chordata; class Actinopteri; order Aulopiformes; family Chlorophthalmidae; genus Parasudis; species Parasudis fraserbrunneri. The sequence goes on along the minus strand of OMKL01060404.1, from coordinate 7,942 downwards.
AGAAATCTAGATCGAACATAGTTTCTTAAGCTTTTCAAGTCATAGACCCAAATGAGATCTTTTCTTTTTCTCGTTGTGGAACACAGGTTGATTGAAACATATCACAAACATGCTTGTGGGCCGAACATACTGCTGTTGTCATGTGGTGGACCCACCAGAAGAAGGCCTGCCTGCTCCCCATTGTGGGTCCCAGCCCACAGATTTAAGAAACCAGGATCTAGAATGAACTCTTGTCTAAGATGTAAGAATAACATGAACTCTGTTTCAGGTTGGATTTTTCCCTGAGGGTCCCCTCAAAACTTCTTATTTGTTATACTAATTTATATTAAAGTATCCATTAAAATAGAATTTGCTGTATTACTGTGTCACATGAACCGGATGTTTTACTTAATGTATAAACCAAATGGGGCTGTCAGTTAAGAATACCATTCAACTGTGAATATGCTGAAATGAGGCACATTCAAATGTAATTTGAATATTAATTGTAAAATGTACATGTTACTACATCAAAGCAGTTGTAAAATGCTTGAGATTATCAAGTTGTATTTGCTATTATGGGTGGTACCAATAGGAAACAATCATCAGGCATTGGGCTGTGCTTTATAACACCCTTTTATGGACTTGCATTTTTTGTTTGTTTTTTACATTTGACTACTAGCAGTTTGGTAGTCAAATACATGTTTTTCAAATTCGAATTAAATTTATTCTCAGCCATAAAACCAAATATAATGACGGAATGCATTGCAGCGCTCTGGTAAATCGCTTGATTTAATGAAAATATTTCACACTGATTTAAAAACAAGTACAATGTAATGCAGTGCATCATAGCAGTTGTACTCAAGGTTTATTTTGATGCTTGTCCATGTCTGAAACTGCACCAGAGGGCAGTGTAGCTCATCTTTTCAAAGTAGTAAAGAGTATCAAGCGTTAGGTCTTTCTAGTGTGGTAACGCTGCCAGAACAGGAGCAAACAAACTTTCGATTTACTGTAGCCTAATGAGACTAATAGATCGCTTTGGTCTGGACCACCGACCTATAATAAAGGTCTGGACTGATGTCAGACCTCACTTGGTAGACATGACATTTACATTTTCAACACTCTGCAGATGCCCTTATCCAGAGCTATTTGCAGAAAGTGCCATGGGTGAACAAGTTGAAACTCATCATTGCAATCAGCCAAAATTAACGAGTGCAAGGGCCAACATTTGGAAGGGGAAGAAAAACATTTCTATGCCACCGCCACTGTCGGATGAAAACCACTTATCTCCAAATAGTTTTTTTTTTTTTTTTTTTTTCAGGAATTCAGAAAAACATTATCAGATTGACATCTGTGTGTTTTTAAAGTCATACATTGGGTTTTCAAGGTGTTTCATAGCCATGAAACTGGCTCACATGATAGAGAACCATGTAAACATTCATTCCCAGTAAAAACATGAAAATGACCAAAACTGGAGATAATCGGTTTTCGTCCAACTGCCAATGTCAAATATTGAGGGGATAGGTTGTTACATTGTAAATGAGATTGTATTGATTTTAAATCAGAAAGGGATATCTTCAGAGGTCAGAAATTCAGCACAGGAAGTAAGAGACGCTACGGCTATAAGTAACTATAAACAAAGTCTGGACTGGGACATTCTGTCCTACTAGTCAAGAGCTTGAGTCACTTCCTTGACCAGTGTCGGAAACGAATCATGACTCACAGCTTAGTACAAGGAACAGCTGTGTTTGACCCACAATATATTCTTTAATTTATGAAGTTCCATCACAAATGTGCAATGTATATTATGAGGATGAAGGGAGAAGTGTAGGTTTAGGTAAATGTAAGTTTTCCTAAGCCATAGCCTATATATCCAGGTTTCATGTGTCTGATACACCTGCATTCTTGGCATCCATTCAAAAGGTCCTAAGGCTGAATTTAACATTAGTTTCACACTAGCCACTGTTAGGTATGTCTACACTCATATACTGGATGGGAAAAGGTGGGAGTTAGGTAAAGTGATAATATAGTGCGATACCTAAGGGGGCCATTTACAGTAATAGGAGGACCTGCTCTCACAGACAGCTCATAAAAGTCCCATGACCTTGTATGGACATGAACACAAGTGCCCTTGACGTCATGGAAACTGGTGTTTGGAGGAGTCGAAATGTGGCAGTGGAATAATTTGGATGAGAAAGTGGGAAGAGAGCTAGTTGATCCTGAAGTACCCATGAGAGAGAAGAGAGGGAAATTTGGTGAGTGGAGATAAGGGGGAAATAACTTGGCTGATAAGGTGAGGGACAAATGAACACAAACAATCCTCAAGGTCAGTTGTCTCTGTGAACCTTTACGGTCATGGTATGCCCAAAAGATGTGGTATTCATCATCGTATCATCATCAAAAAATGATGGAAATACCATGATATTACCATCGGCATTATGGTTTCAATTGGATTATACCATAGTATTATTTAAAGGGGACAGATTATGTATCTTTTCAACAATTTTATACGACTTCCTTGAATCTGTGGAACATGTTTGTTAAGGTTTTTTGCAAAGAAACTAGTCTAAATCTAATTATAATTAATATTTTTTTTAGCACCTCATTTTTGGTGCGTAGAGCACACATCAAATTATGTTAATTCAAGTTAAATCAAGTTAAATATCTTCTTCCCTGCCTGGCTACCCCACACCCATGAGTAAAAACCTTTTACAAGCTGGCCAGTACATTAGCTTAGCAGTGTTCCTGGCTCCAAAAAGCAGTTAATTCATTAATCAAAGCTAATTCCTCCCATTGTGACATCATCGAGCGATAAGCAATTCTGAACAGCTTATTTAGGCTTGTTAATCTTAAGACTTCAAACCCTGGCCAAATGGCAAGGGGTACATATGTAATTTTCCCCAGCACTTAAATAACATTTCAGACTGCCAAATTCATACAAAGACTAGACAAAATCCATTTTCCACAATATATCCCCTCAAAGTACAAAATTGGTACCACGACGATACATGACTTTTACCAGGGCAGTAACAAGGTAAATGATTTATACAATGGCTGGTACCATGGTAAAGCTGAAACTACCACAACACTTTTTTCGCAAGGGAATCTCAGCAGAATGCATAGGCCGATAAGAAAACTGAGATGAGTGAGATGTTTTTTCTTGAATATGCTGTACCACTCGCACTCGCATTAAGAATTCAGCCCCAATCTCAAAAGCACTACCTCATCAAGGTGAATCATTTTATTGCGAATGTAACACCACAGCATACCAGAGCAAAATCGTACAGATACAGTACCTTGAAGAATGTTTAAAGACGGCCCATACATGGAGAAACCCTGATATGATCTGTTGCCCAGATGTACATACAGTATTTAAAGGTGAATTTTATGTTTTGTGACACCAGTAGTTACCAAAAACCTTCTCACCAAGGATTAGATCCCAGCCCATCAAGTCCACACATTATATATATATATATATAATATTTATAAAAGCACAAATACTACTATAAATACATTTCATATAAATACTTTCGAACATATTACACCTCTAAATGTTTTTTACCTTTTACTTTCACATCCATTTATCATGATACCATGGGAAATTCACTGTTGAATCATGGTGATTTGGTCCCATACATTGTTAAAAGCCATGATAGCCTCACCATGGTTTGGTCCTTTACATTGTATATCACTGTGTCATAGAATTTGAGTTGTGTTTCACTTTTGTCAGGGAAGGTAAACGCTAAAAATAATAAATAGTTGTGATTCTTAAGTTAAAAATGACTCAATTACAAATCAAACAGTAAGAGTTATTTCACTATATACAAACATTATGTTAGGTTGGTCAGAGATCGACTGCACTAAATTAGCATCTTTCATGCAAACATCTAAAGAAAAATTACCTTAAAAATGTAAACTTAGCAGAGGATGGAATAAATAAAACACGTGATCCAGTTTCCTGGATATTTAAACCTAGTACTGGGCTAAAGGTAACAATCAATGGAAAAGTTCCATTGAGAAAAAATATGTGGCCCCTCAACAAGGCTGAGACTGGCTCAAGTAAATTTCAACTAGCCTTGTTGGCAAAACTAAGCAGCTCTTTAAAGCGCACTAATAAGCTTTTCTAACATTCCTCTGGAGTGACAGCACATACAGCAGGATGACTGAACTAGGATCAGTAGTGGGGTCAGTGTGCAGAGGAGGAACGCCAGGCCGTGCTGGTCTGGCCTCAGATCAACAGGCGTAGTTGTTATTGAGTTCCAGGCGAGCCACCATGGTGGACACCAGCTTCTCCAGTTGCTCCGCCCTCAGTTTGCCCGTCTCCAGGACCTCGTCGTGATTGGCTTTCGCCTCGCTGTCGTAGTCCATCACCGCCTGGTTGGTTATCAGGGACAGGGCAAAGCAGCGCATCCCGCTGTGGCGAGCTACGATCACCTCGTGAACTGTGCTCATCCCTGAGACAAAGACAGTGAGAAGAGATGTGATGACACAATGTTGCTCAATACAACAGCTGACATTCATGGAGGAATATTTACGATCAACACTGTAAATTAATTGTAGTGTACTGTAATCTAAGATTAACAGTTACATTTTGAAGTGCTGAGATAAAGCTGTGTGTGTGTGTGTGTGTTCAGACTCACCTACGGCGTCAGCCCCTAGCCTGTGCAGCATGCGACATTCAGCGATGGTCTCAAATGAGGGACCTCCCAGGACACAGTACACTCCCTCGCGCAGGAAGTCTCTGTAACCAAGCTCCGCCCCCACTTCCTGTGCCAGCTGTACCAGCTCCCGGTCGTAGGCGTCAGACATGCAGGGGAACCTGACGCCAAACCTTGAGGAGAGGAGCATGTCACTGACTCAACTAAACGACATTAATCATAATCACTCTCTACAATCTATTTATGTATCTTGATTAGGTCTGTCAGTATTAACGTGTGCATTTCTTTCGATTAATTTGAAAACCGTAGCGCGCTAAAAAAAAATTAACGCGATTAATCGCATGACCCTTTTTGACCCCAACCGCCTCCCGTAGCTTTGACCCAGCCGCAGTGGGAAAGTTTGTTTACGTTCCTGATCACTCTGACATGCAGACCGGGAGAATAATGAGTGACCAGACATCCCCTGAATGTCTTATTTATTTCATTATACAATGTTTCCAAATGGACTTTTGGATTAAACCAAGTTGTACAGTATAAATGATGTAGTGATGAATGGTCTTTCCCAGCAGAGCAACAAGTATTAAGTAACGTTACACAGGTCGAGCTACGCTATGCTTGCTAATTATGCTCGGTAGCAGTAATGTTAACAGAGATTTGCCGAAGGAGCCGTCTGCCAACAAAGATATTGTTACATCAGAGAACAAATTTATTCACCGAATGGATCACCATTCAACATTATTGAAGAATCCTGTGACCGATAAGTACTTATCATTATTTTCCCTAACCATTTTTTCATGCATTTCTTCATGACTGCTGCCCCTACAGACGCATTTTGTGACGTTTTTTTTTTAACATGCGTTAACGTGATTAACGCAAGCAAATCATGCGATTAATGTGTTTATTTTTTTTTAAATGTGTGATTGACAGCCCTAGTTTTGACTGGTTTGTGCATACAGTCGACGATTGTCTCTGATCTTTTGCTTTTACGTACTTGGCCTGACCTTTGTTTGTCTTGACGCTGTCTGGTTTTGTCTCCCCAGGAAATCTGAAGAGACACCTGCGTGTTCATAGTGGAGAGAAGCCCTACGTCTGCATGCACTGTCAGAGGGCTTTCTCTGATCCCGGCGCATTGCAGAGGCATGAGCGCATACACACAGGTAATAGCGCTGGCATTTCACTGGCATTTCACTGGGGATTTATCAGGGGTGCTTAATTGACAAGAGAGCTCCCGGTGTGATATTGGATCCTCGGAGGCCGCGGTGACGTAAAGGACAGAGAAGCGAGCTTGTGAGCGAAACGTCGTGGGTTTGAATCCACGGATCGACAGGGAAATCTGGGCGGGGAGAGCAGATGACTAATGCTCTCGCCTCCCTCAACAGCTATCTCTTACGTGCCCTTGAGCAAAGAACTGAACTCCCAAGTGCTCCAGTCATAGATAGTGAGTAATGAATAGATAGGAAAATAAGCGTCCTTCTTCCGTGGATTTTGAGCATCTACCTCCTCGCTGAGGGACCAGATGACACTTGTTGCCATGGATACCGTCCATGGCTTTAGGATGATGTTTTATTCACAACTACTTTTGTTGTTGGAAGAAGTCATTAAAATAACATTATATTTGGCAATCTTTTCATGATATATCCAGCCTACTAATATTTTTAGCTGGTTTATTTCTTTATGATTTGTTGAGTAGCGGCTATTTTGACTGAAAGGTGAAAAAAGGTTTCAGGGAGTGCAGGCTGACACTAACATTGCCCACAACTTCCAGCCATAAGCTGCTGAATCAGGCAACTGAATAAATAGTAAAAGTATTACCCACGTCTGCTACAAAGTGAAAATGTGACGTGGGACACACACTTATTGTTGTGTCCCAAATATTGTTATGACCCAAAACTGATTTGGCACATTATTATGTAGGCTAGAACAACATGTATCCTGCATTTAGACAGTTAAACTATTAGCCTACAGCCTACAGTTGTGATGTATTGTGATTCACATTTGCTAATGTTCCTACTGAGTTCAGTGGGACGTACAGAGGGAGAAACAACTGCTAAAGTCACCTGGGCTTATTTCAAAGCTCTGTAGTACAGTAGTACTATGGTGATTCCCAGGGGAAATAGAGATAAAAAAGTCTTGTGTAAACTTGCATAGACAGATCACATGACCATATCTACAACCCCCTCCGATGAGACTATAATTCTGTGTCTGTCTGCGTTTCCTCTAGGAGAGAAGCCTTGCTTATGTCTCATCTGTGGTAAGGCGTTCACCCAGGCTAGCTCGCTCATCGCCCACGTCCGCCAGCACACTGGAGAGAAGCCGTATGTCTGCGATCGCTGTGGCAAAAGGTCAGCCTGTCATTGGAAATGAGGAATTATGTTCTTATCACAGTGCTCTTCACGTCTCCAACAAGCTCTCCTCCCTGGGGAATATAGCTTGAGGGCAGAAATGTTGTGGGAAAACATGAAGGGAGAATTGATAATAGAAGAGGCCCTGGCGCACTCAAAAGGATTCAGAAAACATTTTCTGACTTGGAATATAAATCAACTGATCATTGTCATTTATTAATGTTAAATACATTTTCTTTTCTTTTTTTCTATCTCGACAGGTTTGTCCAGTCCAGTCAACTTGCCAATCACATTCGCCATCACGACAACATCCGTCCTCACAAGTGTCAGATGTGTAACAAGGCTTTTGTCAATGTGGGAGACCTGTCCAAACACATCATCATTCACACGGGTACGGCAGGCATGGTCAGATTACCTTTCAGTTCTCAAGCTACTGCGACGGAGCTTTGAGAGAGACATGGGTGACTTTAATGGTTTATCCTCGCTAATGTTCCTACTGAGTTCAGTGGGGAACTAAGTAGGGAGAAACATCTGCTAAAGTCACCCAGGGCTTATTTCAGAGCTCTGTAGTAGTATTATCGTGATTCAAATTCACAAATATAGCTATTCAAATGGTTAAAGGTTGGGACCTAAACAAATAAAATATTAATTGTCGAGTGATTTTGAGTTGCTTATTCAGAATTTCTGACTGCAGTACTTTGTAATTGAATTGAATCGTAAAAAAAAAATTGTAGGGACATTTGGCATTTTTAAATATAAAAATATCATCAAATTAAAGATTACATTATTTAATGTAATAAGACTAAAGAGCCATCACTTTAGAATCTGTTGCCATCCACAATAATAATAAAAATATCCACGAATTGGATATCTGTACATTTATCATATTTCTCACCAGTGTGCTTCAACGTCCTCAGCTTCTACTTGACTGAATTGAATTTGTATTTCTTTTTTTCCCCTTCTCCC
>OMKL01060386.1:0-10189 GCA_900302295.1 Parasudis fraserbrunneri | reverse complement strand
TGTGTGTGTGTGTGTATGTGTGAAGCAGTTGTCTGTACCACTTTTAAAACCAATTGAGCATAGGCTATTATCACTGAATATGTGTCTGTCCCTTTAAGATGTTTTTATGTGCATGCGACTCCCTTGTGCCCTGGCTTGATTAGCTGCACCTGCCCAGACACACTCTAGAAATCACAGAAAAATGTCAAAACCACATGTTAAACAAACATGAATGACACAAAAGTAGAACATTGAATGCAGACAATGAGTGAATAGTTGAAGTTTTTTTGTGTGACTGAGAAGACAAGCAGGTGAATGTTTTGATGTAAGAAAAGATCCTAGTTTGTGTGAAAATTCTAGGGGCAGTGGCGAGTTAGAAAACGTGCTCAAAAAGTTAGATTACAAACTGCCGCACTTAATTTCTATGGGGCAAAATTGCCCAAAAAAGTAATAGCACACCATTCCTGATGAAGCCGCTCGATTTGAAGTACTAGTGTTGCGCAAGTTCAAAACCTGCCCATTCAGAACGTGCTGATTGCTTGGTCCCCGGAAGTGCTGCTTGCAGCGTTGTCGAGAACCACGCCAATCAACTTCATATTTGTCACTGCACTTTCTTGGGTCCTCAGCAATACAACCACCAACTGCCACACTCTAGGTTTTGAATATTCCGACATTCAAAAAAGTCTAATTATTCCCATACCATACACCCAAACTCTCCACAAAGTAATAGCACGCCAGTCCCAATGAAGCCACTCCAATTGAGGTATTACCTGTGACCATATCACCGTAATGTTATAGATTTACGCTGCTGACACATTGTTTACACTCTTTATTACATTAGTTACCTTTCCACAACATTGCTGATTGGTCACTTTCTTACTAAACCCTGACCACAGATTTAGATTTTGTGTATTAAAAAAAGGTATATCATGGTGTTGCATTTGCATGTAAGCATCATCTGCAGCATATTGACAGAAAATCATGACTACCTCCTCCATAGTATTTTTCTGATAAAATTATGGCATTACCATCATTACAATTTCTTGATATGACAACAGATTAAAGTGCACAATGTCTTGCATTGATGTAGTTTCAGGACAGTAATAACCATAGACCAATGATTTCAACATTATATCAGTGTTGAATATTTTTGTCTTTTTCAAGCGGTGAGCTACATTTCAGTTAGGATCCCCCACATATTAAAGTAGTATGTCTGCAGGCATCAGCAAGTCAAATTTAAGGCTTTTTAGACATTGTAAATGCTTCTTAGAATAACATTTAAGACCGTTTGCCACACACGTAAGCACATGCAAGTTGTACTTTTAGCTACTTGACAATTTTTACAATTATTTAAAACGACAACATTGACATTTGTCCAAAAGTTTATTGGTTTAAATGTTTATTAAAAGGACACATTGCATACTTTTACCATTCAAATACATTCAACTCTCATGATGTATTAGACACTTTTATGAACAAATTTAATGGTTTTCTAATTGAGTCATAAATTGCTTATTGTGGAATATTAATGTTGTAGTGCAAAAGGGGTTGGGGAGCATGACCTCAAGTGCAGGAATCCAGCGTGCCTCGGTCTTGGTATTAAATACAAATGGTGGTAATACTGATCACACATGATTTATACAGTAGTGCATTATAAATGCATTATAACAATGGAAATATGAGCAAAAATGACTAACAACAACTGATTTATTGAGTCTGATAGCTAGTAATAAGCACAAGATCAATAGTGATGTAGAGACCTCCATAGAGACGTGTCTGTTGCTGAATGTTGGTGTTACTGTAACAGTGCCAGGTGCCCCAATCAGGAGTTGTTCTTTCATTGTCAGAATACCAGACTGTACACCAACCTCGAGTACTATACATTTAGTAAATGGAGAGGCAACATATATATTTATGACTTTATGAATGTTATTAAGAATGAAGCCACCACCTTTGCAATTCTACAACCATTCACTTTTTAAGTGGCTTAACAGGTTAAGCATAAATTCCAGTGTGTGGTCATATTACGTTTGATGTGCTAGCCTCTTCCGTCATCTCTGGAGAGATATCAGCAACAGCAACCCTGTGGAATGATACTGCAGACTTCAAACTGCAGCGACTCCCAGCATTAATGGCAGAAGACGTGAGAACAACCAGCATTGTGTAGCACTTTTCATCTGAAAATTAAATGACAAGAGATTAGAGGTACAACTGATGTAAAGTATATAATTAAGGGCAGCCCAAATTCTGGCCGTCCACAAAATAGTTTTTGTCCCAACAAAGGGTATGAGAGAGGACATTCACTTTGGTCCATTATTATGTAAGTTTATATTTGAAGAGTGATTCTGGGGTAAGGGTAAGTTCAGAATTTTGGACCCCTAGTTCATAATACTGGATAACCACAGCTCTGCCAGGTTAGCCACAAACTAATGCAAAGTCAATGAGGCCATGTTCCAGTCTGTACAAACCCTGAAAAATTATTTTTATGTTGCAACTTTAGCCAACTGCCAGGACCTGAACCATATATGGGTATGGAAAGCGAAAAGGGTTGAGCTTAAGCCCACATATTCTCTAATGCCACCTGATGCTTTTTAAACTCCACCAGATGCTTTTCAAATACCACCAGCCTCTTTAAAACGTCAGACGGCATCACAAATATTTTAAATGCCAGAGGACATGCTTTTTCCTTGGAAAACGTTTCTGAGCCACTTGGCTTTCCACAGTAGTGTGCTTCTCACAGTTAGCAAGAAGCACACACACCATGGCAGAAGCACACCTGACCTATATTGAGGTGATTAGTCCAGCTCTCGCATCAAAACAGAGCTAACAGCTATTAATTTCTCATTTGAAAACCAGCCCAAAACTTTTCTTTCAAATATTAAGGAAAAGGAAGAAAATGGAGAAAACTATCACTCTCCTAACAATGAGTTTCAAGAACTGACAGTTTCAAGTCATGTTGCAGTGCTGGATAGATGAATTATTTCACTTTACAGGCCCAAAAGGTATTAGTTGTACCAACTGCACCAACATCTAAAAATGGTAGCAATTTTACTGGTTCCCGGCTGTATGTGTAATGCTACGCAAGCTACTATGTGATATGGAGTTAGCATAGCATTACATAATAACAGCCAGGGGGACCAGCAAGTAGCTATTGTGTTCCAGGGATTAGTCATATCCTAAAAGTGTCACAAGTAAAACTTGGCTAACTATATAGCTAGCTAGCTATGGTATGTCCTCACCTCTGAAACATTATTTGTTGTCCTCTGTGTGTCCATACATCTGTAAGTATATGCATATGAATATGGTTGTAGCTGTGTCCTTATCTCCTACTCCTATGTGTGCAGGATAGCATTTGTATATACAAACTAGGTTAACTAAAGTTTTGCAGTGTAGACAGATATTTTAATGTAAGCCAGTACATCATTTACAAACATTCTGACAACCTACCAGTAACTTTCCAAATGAAGTAAGAATGAGGACTGTGATATAACGTAATTACTACGTTATTAAATTATATTGTACTTATGTAATTCTATAATGTTAATGCAACGTTGCAAAATAGTCTCCATGAAGACTGGTTATTTTGTGACCATAGAGCAATTCTGTCACAACATCACCTGTTGGTTATTTTACGATTTACCAAATTTTGACCGAAGTGCAACGTTGGCAGTATGTAATGTGTTTGTACAGTACTAGCTGCTTGGTCGCAGCTAAAAAATAATTTCCATTTGTACAAATCCAATCAATAAACTACAGTCTACCACACCTGATATCAAAACAGTAGGCCTATTAGGAATATAAACCCATACAAACGTTCCTAACAGTGTGCTATGACATTCCTTATAGATGTTCAACATGTACAGTTAGCCTGCTTTTTCAGGGATTACAGGGATAATGTTTGATTCACATGCACATTAATGCTACAATAATATTCGGGAGATTCTATGAGTTTGTGCATCTAAATACCATATGATATCCCATTTACATTGCTGGGGTAAACTCATATCTCGACTATGGGAAACCCGCATATGATAGCTGGGACACCCATGTCTAGATACTGATGTTACCTTATTCATTTGCTGTTGTGATTTTGTGTTTTTCTGTCTGTGTGAGACAGGTAATGTTCACAATATTTCATATTCTGTTTCCTCATGCTATGGACATATTGGTCATATAGGAAAATGAACCTTGTACAAATTTCACACAGCTTGAACTCCCAAACAAATAGTTCATACTGTGCTTATGATTACAGTTAGATTTTTGGTTAACATTGCTTCATGAATTGTTAATATGAATTTTTGTCGTAAAAAATTTGCCTATTTAAAGACTTGTGACCTGGGTTGATTAGCTGCACCTGCCAAGACACACTCTAAAAATCACAGAAAAATGTAAATCGCTGATTCCAAAATCTCCATGCTATAATATATTGTATGCAATTTTCAGTGTGTGATCTGTTTGTATACAAATACTGTATGCAACAGAGATTTGTATGCATACCAAAAGCACCAACATATGAAGTATGGAGCGGATGATTGCTCGTTTTAATCCCACATTTCTTGCGGCAGGTCATTTCATGTGTTCAGTTCCAGGGAAGCAAACATTTTCCAAACAAACATAAAACACAACAATATACTGGCCACTGAAGCATTATTTGTGTGGTTTTTTTTGTTTGTTTTTTTGCAAAACTGACAGTAGGCTTTATCCTCCTGAATGCATATAGCAAGTGGAAACAGCCATGACTGAGCTTTTTTCTTCTTCTGGTATAATGGCCACTTCTACCTGGGTATGCAAGTCCTCCAAGTATGTTGTATGTACTATATATTGCATATACTGCACTCCATGTACTGAGCAGTAAGCTCCAACAGTATAAAGTATGATTTAAATATGTATGTAGTACATACAATGAATTCATGACATTTCGGTTTACCGAATTTCCCTACGGGATAATAAAGTATTTCAATTCAATTCAATTCAATTCAGAAGCAGCCAATACCACATGTCAAACAAACATGAGTGATGCAAAAGCAAAACAATTTTTTTGTGAGTTAGAAGACAAACAAGGTGAATGTTTTGAAGTAAAATAAAAAATAAAAAAATAAATAAATAAATCCTAGTTTGTGTGAAAATTATAGGAGCACTGGCGAGTTAGAAAACATGCTCAAAAAGTTAGATTACAAACTGCCGCACTTCATTTCTAGGTGGCAAAATTGCCCAAAAAAGTAATAGCACACCATTCCTGATGAAGCCGCTCGATTTGAAGTACTAGAACGTTCAAAACCTGCCCATTCAGAACGGGCTGATTGCTTGGTCCCTGGAAGTGCTGCTTGCTGAGAACCGTGCCAATCAACTTCATATTTGACACTGCACTGTCTTGGGTCGTCAGCAATACAACCACCAAGTGTGAAGGCGATTGGACAGACAGACTCCTCACACAGACAGAGATTCCTTCCATTGTCAGATTACCCATGACCGTGGTAAGAACACTCTGAGAAGAGTAAAATTTTTAAAAGAATTGTAATTTTTGGGACGTCCGGTCCGACAGACAGACAGACTTATACGAGCTGCTCGACTGCAGCTAAAAGAACCCTGGCCCCACAGTCCAGTCTTCATTTACCTAACCCTGACCAGGCTTTCAAACCAAATGTGTTCCACTCTGTGCTTTGCATGAGGTAGGAGCAACCTAGTGCCGACCAATAAAGCCCCAATCTGTGATTTTTTTACCATATATATACAAATACTTGTATTACCCCATTTCCCCTATTTAACTTGATTAATGATTTGAGAAGGGACTTTATTTATTTCACACAAAAAAAGCATCTGTATCAAAGATTATGAACACAATGATGTATTTATGTATCTTTTATTAACACAATAATGTATTTATATATCTTTTATGAACACAATGATGTATTTATATATCTTTCCACGACCCCTAGGTTGAGAACCACCGAACTAGAGAATAAAAATATGTCTACATTGCAAAATAAAAATGTTGGTGGTGAGGCAACCCATTAACGTTTTGATCACTGATTGGGCCTTTAAAGAACTCTCACCTCTGGCACCACTTGAACAAGGCTATTGGTTGCACCTCTAGAGGTCAGTGGTTTTAGGGGTTAACGTTCAAATTATTTGAACTTTGGGCACAGCCTTTCTATATAATGTTATGGGTGCAGCACGTTGAGGGGTGTCAAGGTAGTACACGCCACGTTTGTTTGCAATGCGTTCCTCTATTGCAAACTTGTGGAGCTCCGTGCCTCCAAGTGTTGTTTGGAAGCCTGGTCAGCCTACAACAGATATCACAGCAATCTGCAGTGAGTGAGCGGCATGCTACTGAGGGTTGTGTACTGATCCTGTTATTCCACTAGGTGTCACTGTGTCTTTACACTCTACCTGTCAGAGCCTTATGGGACAACGAGGTGAGATGAGGACAGTGGCCACCCCCTCTCTCATGAGTGAACTTCCTCTGGGATGTGAAGGGTGACTCAGTCAGTCGTCCTCCGTGGCCTCAAGCCTGTTCTCAGTGTTCACTGATCTGTGATAACTGTTGAGAGAAAATGGTGAATTGCCAATCCACATGGGTATCGCTGAAATCCTTCAGGGATATCTAGAAGGAGAAAATGATGAAGGCCATCTACTTTTCCAATGTCATGTAACAGGAAATACTGCAATACTGTCTTCTGTTTTTGGATGTGTGAGTCAGTGCACACAGTGTAGCCTAATCAGTTTGTTTGTGTACCGCCTAAGGTTGCCCAGATCTACACATTTCATTTCACTTTTGTTTCCTTGGCTCAGCATGACAAAGTACTGTATTGTGTCTTCACTTCCTCAGCTATCTTCCTGAAAAGCCCACATCTCCATTTTACCACAGTGCAATATCAGTCACATTAATCAGGACATTTAAAAAAATATCAGAACTGTTGTCAGAATCATATGTTTTAGTTAAAGCAGTGTGTAATCTCTAAAGCTTATGTGGTCTCTAGACACTAGCCTGAAGAATGAAACAAATATGTGTGATAACTAATTTCTCTATTGTGTTGTAGTGAATCAAACCTCCTTCACATGTGTAAATTAAATTATACTCTGGAGACCAGCTATATGATCAACGTCTTATCATTTTGTTAATATATTGTAATATCTTTCAAATTTGCCCATGATATTGGACAAAATATCTCAAAAAAGCTGTAGATTTAAATAAAAAACAAAAGTCAAGATTCAAGAAAATGTGCGGTTTATTTCACCATTTGCAGAGAGCTGATTTTTGCAAGCAACTGGCAGGTGCGAAGGACTTAGTCACTTGGCACTGTTCGCCGTCTTTGATTTGACTGTTGTTGTTGTTGTTGTTGTCTCATGGTGTGGACTTGTTTGTTTTTGGAGAGCACGGGTGAGTTTGCAGTCTTGATCAGCTCTCTTTTTGCTCCCTCTGCAAAATGTCTCAATCTGGAGAGAACAAGAACATATTTGATGATGTACAGTATCAGGAAACAAACAATACCTGTGTGGTCTGTGAACTTACACAGCTTGACGGAGAGGTCGTTGGAAGTACAGTTGTTTGCGTATGGTGAGTATAAAAGGGGAGACAGCACGCAGCCCTGGGGGGCACCTGTTTAAGTGGCTAGGGGGCTGGAGTGGTATGGGTCCAGTCGAACAGTCTGCTTCCTGTCTGTTAGGAGACAGTGACACTGTCAGAGATCCAGTGGCAAGTGGGAAGGGGGACATTGAGTTCCAATTGATTTGAATTTTGGAAAAACACATTGCAAACAGGAAGTGATGTGTTATCCGATTTACACCAAGCTTGACAAATATGTTTGTGCTATGATAGCAAGGAAGGCCTGTGAAGTTTTGCGTAATTTGACCTCATGGTGGCGTCATTCTCACAAAATGAAAAACGTCAACTACTCCTCAATGGCTTGTCTGATCATGATGAAAATGTAAATGTGTTGTCCCTTTGTGACATCCTGCTGCCGCCATTTTAATTTCTTCTTTTTTCCTGCTTTTTCTAGGCCATTCACTTGATTACCATTAAACGTCTTGTGAGGCATTTAGGGACATCCATTTTTAAAAGCTGTATAAATAATGTTGGTATGCCAAATTGTTTGAGCAGATTAGGGGCATGGTCCAAAGGTGTCAAACCCTTGGTTTTAATGTTGTGTCGGTTTGTTTTCTTTTTTTCTGCTCCTGTTTGTTGTCATATTTGTTTATGTATGTCTACAATATTATAATTTATCATCATATATGGTCCATGTTAGTAATTAAAGTAATTATTTTTTTCCAAAATATCTAAGCAGAGGAGTCCCTCTTGGTATTGTGTTTTGTTTTGTCTGATGTGTGGGTTGGATTTCAGTGGATATAGGGGAGGGGTTGCTACTGCTGGCCACACCTCAGGCTCTGCCAAATAGTTAATAAACTCCAACCCACACATTGGACCAAAACAAAAAAAAGTAAACAAAGTGCAATACCAAGCAGGGCTCGGTAGATTCTACCTTAAAGTGCTCATACATATGTGGATTAAATGGGGGGAAAAAGGTGTCATTGAGGATTGGGGACGTTTTGGGGGAATACCCTGCTGTCGGCCAACAACAGCATTTGTCTAGTTTATGCTTGTTTTTGTTATCAGTTTGAAACTGATTATAGAAGATTGGAATGTTGACATGACTAAGATACACAACAATCACCATGGTAACCTTGAGCAAGGCACTTAACCCCACAACCTCCAACAGCACCTGTCATATGGGTAATGCATGTCTCCACCAACCATTAAAATGTTCCTTATGATCAGAGCTGGCAGGGCATCTTCTAGTGAGCCGATGTAAATGTTTCCACTTATCTCTTGACAGTAGCTCAGGTGGTAATGCTGTATTGCTGGCTGAATCAAGTTCAGGTCTGGGACAATGAGTCTGGGAGCTTGCACATTTTTTGTGCGCAGATGTCCACGTTTCAAAACTCATTCTTGAAAAAAGCAGCCCTTGAAGGTCATCAGGTCTTGTGTTTCAGTCATGTGTTTCAGTCCTTGAATGTGGTGTCCGTGAGTCGTAACCGTTTCAGTTCCAATCAGAGAGACACCTGTCCACTATTTAGGCACAATTAGAAGCTGGAGAGTTCCCTGTGGAACACTTTAATATGGACAACGCAAAGCCATCAAAACCATGGACCATAAACATCCCAGTGGCATAATGATAGCACTAGCAGTAAATATAACCCAAGAAAAGTTAAAGCTCGGCTACAGGCAATGCTTTGGAAGGATTGCCCCAATCCACAATTCTTTTGACCATGTAAATGTTGGGTACATTCACATATTGGTACATTCTTTAGTTTGATTTGTAGATAGAAAATAAATTTTCTTACCCCAAAAACTTTCTTAACCAATAGTAAATCAGAATATAGCCATGTTTTATTTCAGCGTTTACTAATAATATTATCAGCATGAACAAGCCTTTGACAGCCACAAACACAGTAAATAGATTTAAAACCTTATATTTACCCCTTTCCTCCTGTTAGTCCTCAGTCAATCTGAAAACATGTCTCATTCTTATTATTGGTGGTAGGGCTACCTTTTTGTTTTTGGGACTACAAATTGGGCCTTCTTTGCATCTGTTAAAGTGAATTTTCATTTTCAATTCAAGACGTTAACAAGTGTCTACTTTAAGTGTCTAAATCCTTTTGTTTTTCGTCTAATCTGACCACATACATAACTCAGGTTTCATGCGGTCAGTTGCATTATGCATAGTACTGTTTGGCTCCAAAGGCCAATGTGTGTGTGTGCATGTGCGTGGGCTCACAGATTTTCTATGCTAATTAGCAGCGTTAGAGTGTCAAAACAAGAGATTTGTGTACTTAAGTACTCATTCACTCTGTGTTTGTGTGTGTGAATGTGTGTATGTGTGTGTGTGTGTGTGTGTGTGTGTGTGAGAGAGAAAGAAAGAGAGATGGCTGAGCATGATCATGATTGTGTTCTTTCTGAACTGTTTCAACATGTACCTTTTCCCAGCCAACAGGCATCAGCTAGCATCTCCCCCACCCACCCAGACAGTATACAAAAATAGCATCAGCATTCTATGGGACTGGGAGGTGGCACACTGCTTCCTTTTAACCAAAACTATATGTGGGTATTACCATGGAAACAGCAGTGAACTGTCCAAATTACTGTCAAAGAGCCAGAACACAGAGAATTCAAATATATTCAAGTTTATCGCTGCAGCTTGCAGTTACATCC
>OMKL01060344.1:0-16998 GCA_900302295.1 Parasudis fraserbrunneri | reverse complement strand
TTACTTGTCATGTGAATTCTCCCTTTATTTTTTGTTTTCTTTTTGGTCTCTGTACTGTTGGTTTCTGTGCTGCTGGTCTCTGTACTTTTGGTCTCTGTGCTGTTGGTCTCTGTACTGTTGGTCTGCTGTTGGTCTCTGTACTGTTGGTCTGATGTTGGTCTCTGTGCTGTTGGTCTCTGTACTGTTGGTCTGATGTTGGTCTCTGTACTGTTGGTCTGATGTTGGTCTCTGTGCTGTTGGTCTCTGTACTGTTGGTCTGCTGTTGGTCTCTGTACTGTTGGTCTCTGGCTGAAAATATTGCACCTTATATAGGACTAAATAGAGGCATCTCTTTAGAATGTTGCTGTACTTGATGACGGTCTGCAAGCCCAACAGTGGTCAAGGACACCCTATTGAGTGTCTTCCTAATGTATTTTTTGTATATATATTAATTGTTTTTTTCTGGGGATATTTATTGAGTGTTACCTTACACTACTGAATTCTGTAGTTTATGAATGCAGAGCTATGTGCACTAGCATGTATGTGTGTATGTATGTATGTGTATATATATATATATATACACACACACATATATACCCTGCAATTTGCAAGCTGTTTATATATTTGTTTATTTCATGGAATGCACCATCTCCACCCACAAATGTATACACTGTACAGTATGTTGGCAAGTGGTTTACAGCTTCTTGGTGTCTAAATATTTAGGCATATGACTTGTGAGCGTGTGTGCTGTGTGGTGAAATAAGTATGGCTTGTGTAACAGTTCCTCCATTGTCATGTCAGAAGATGAAAGAATATTCTATTTCTATCTGCACATAGCCTTGTCTGTTATGACAGTGTTTGTTTTTGTTTAGTCACTGTGGTTTTGATGCGTTCCATGACCTTCTCTCTCCTCCCAGAATCCTCTCTGAGTTTTGCGACCACCTAATTTACACTGGTAATAGGTAACATGGAATTTCATCTCTAACCACCAGAAAATACCATGAAGAACATACTGTAACCAAGTTTGCTCTCACAAAATCCAAAGTGTGACACTGGGAGGAAAGAGTATGAAAAGCATCTACTCACCTGTCACATTTTAAATCAATAGCATGTTCAATTATCCTGTTTTGTATGTTCTAAAATGGATGGCTTTGTTTCATGCGCAGCTCACATGAGTTATTTTACAAGCAATTCTATATGGTACTTCCAGCTGTAGTCTCATCCTCTGCTAAAGTGTGCCATACACTTTCTGGCTCAGTGATTACCTTAATGCCCAGGCCATGAGCGAGCACAAATGACTATCCCTTGATCATCACCGAACCCAGTGCTCCATTTCTTTTGCCATCGTGGTTCATGTTCATAATGCACCATGATAGATTGTAATTCATCAGTGAGACAAAATGCTTATTTTCAGACTAACATTCTCATGGAATTCAACTAGAAGATTAGCTTGGAGACTCACATTCAGCATTAAAGGTGCAATATGTATTATTTCAGCATGAAGATGTCTAAAAACGACTAGACCTATGTTATATATTTTGGTGAGTTGTGTAGGCTACTTTCATTATCCCAAATGTTTCCAACAATGGTCAAACCCAGAGAAAGCCTAATTTCAATCAAGGCAACGGGCCATTTCATTTGGTCGCCTGTTAACGCTCTGGTTGATTGACAGTTTCCTTTCAGGTCAAATACCATTTTATTTTGCTAGCAAACTGGGTTAGACCACCCAAATCTGTATTTTATTTGACTCCCAGAGTATGGTTAGCATTTTACATTAACTTAAATGAAACGGTTAGCATTAGCTTTTATATTCAAAACGTTTGAGTAGTCTGCTAGCTATCTTGACTAATTGACTAACTGGCAGACTAGGGTAGACCACCCATATCTGTGTTTTTATTGAACTATATCTCCTGGACTAAGAAGCTATGTGTTTTTGCATTTGCCATCCACTTACATGAAATGGTTAGCATTAGCTTTGCTATGCTACACTTTTGAGCTAGCTGCTTATCAACTCCGTGATTAATACAGATTTGGGTGATGCAGCCACCCCAGTCTGATAGTTAGCTTAACAGAGTAGCTTTCAAACTATGTCAGGCCAATTTGAATTCTCAATCTAGCTAAAAGCAAAGACAAGTGCAGAGCATTGTTTGTTTAACACTGTCAATGAGGACAACAACTCCCATGATCCCATGCTATTTCACGACATCTTCAAACTCCGTCTTTTGTTATTGTTTTGATTGAGAGACCCCTAGTGGCAGAAATGACAAACTGTAACATACATACTCTGACATACTGTTTAACAGGACCAGCGAGAGGGTGGTATGTTTACAAGCTACATACGTTGCTTGCTCAGGACTTGGAGATCAAATCCTGTGGTCCATTTACTTTTTGTGTATGGTATACTTACTTCTTTTTTGTTGAGTAGATAATAAAAAGTTGTAACGTTTTGTATTATTTTGCTATATTCCATTACCTCGTCATTTGTGTCTGCATTGAAAACAAACAAGTTATTGGAAGGTATATTGTAGTATATAGTATATTGTCCTCATTAAAGGAAAGTGATGATGCAAGTGATGCAAGGGGGATGCAAGGGGGTCCTCTTGGCTTCGGTGAGGGTCCTCCTTTTAGAGATGTCATCAGTGTGTCTCCTTTTGCCCAAGATAATTTCCTGCTGTGCAGATGAAAAAGCCTATCCTTTTGTGTCATTCACCATGTCAAATGTACATAATGTGATTTACATGCAGGCCTGTTACCTTAGCAAATAGAACAAACAAACAAATTAGTCATGGCTGTGCATAAGCCCTTGACAAATGACAGAACTATTTGTGACACTTTTATGTCTCTCATAATGTCAAACGCCTCCCTTGATGTGGACAGTCATGAGGGGAATAGATTGAAATTTACTTTTGGGAGGCCACACTTGAGTACTTCAATCAAAGAAACATATAACACCGTTTTAAAAGTATCCAACTGGGTTTTCTTGTAAACAGCTCGCTTTTTGTTTATATTCAGTTTTCTGTTGTTCTGCTAGTTTCACTTTTCACTTTCAGTTTTGGCAAAGTTATTAAGTTAAGAGTCCGACCTCCTTTGATTGACAGGCAGTTCGCTTGTTAGATTTTGAGGAAGATCATATAGACCAATCAATCTGAAGCACAAGGGCATGTTTACCTGCCTCCAGTGCACTCTTTTTGTGTTCTGCATCACCCACATGCTTGTAGTATACTTGTAGCGTGCTTTTTTATTTTTGCGTCCTTGTGCGCATGTTAAAAGAACACACGATAAACAATTTTATCCTACCGTGCGCTCCTACTGTGCACTAACGGTCAAAAACTCCATACCTTTATGTTTTCGGAGGAGCAATGTTTTCAAACTTTATCATCTAAAGACGGTAGTGTCGTCTTCATATAGTTTGACAGGAGAGGTTGAGTACTTTCTTGTGATATGTCACATTCACATTCCCAAGTGATTATGGATTGACTTCACAACTGCAAAATACATGGGCTGTCCAAAACAAATTCTATGCCGAGTTATATGGTTCTTCGGTGCAAGGGTTCATTGAGAAAAAAGAGCTGCTTTGGCTGTATAGACACACTATACTCTCCTCCCACAGCCACTGCAAGTATGGCTGTGTCACACTAATTGGGACAATCTGCGAAGCACAATAGACTCGAGAAAGGAGATGATCCTCTAGATGGTTGCTTTGTACCCCCTCTATAGTCTTAAGACGCATACTGTAGCACTGTCCACACAGAGGAGTAATGCTGCGTAGGCCTATGCATTGTCATTTGGAAGTACATTTTGAAGTACAATATTTTTTTTCATTTTTATTATTCATCTTAAAGGGATAGTTCTGATTTATGGAACCCTAGCCCTATTTCCTACTTACCAATGATGATGTTGATTGGTGGAGCTCTCTCTCAGCACAATCCATGCTGTTCCTCATACTATCTCCGGCTAAACTATTGCATAGCACGAGGTCAAGCTCCTGTCTGTACAAGCTGACTGATGCTAACTGAGATCTATGTTGTGTGTGCTGTGGAGTAAATTTCAGTTAGCTTCAGTCAGCCTATACAGACGGGAACTTGACCCCCATTGACTTTGCATTGATGTGTGGCTAACTAGGTGGAGCTAATATGACAAACAGTATGAACTGTGCTGAGAAAGGACTCTACTGATCAACAACATCATTGGTAAGTAGCAAATAGGGCTAGGGTTCCAAAACTCTGAAGTATCCCTTTAAAGTCTGAGAACTGTTATATTAGAAGTTGATATATTCAATCTTTACACAGAGGACATAAAATTGTAGATCATCAGCACTTTGATGAAAAAAAATCTCTCTCTCCAAAAGTTCATTGTTTACTTAAGACACCAATTTAAACCATTAGCCTACCGCAGTGCCTTCAAAAATAACAAACGAATAAGCGAGCTCAGGCGAGGCATCTTGAATTTCTCCAAAGGGTATTACACGCGGGCCTCGGCCCGACTGCAAAACGTCTCAAGCGTTACGCGCCAAACAGAATCAAAGATAGAGGTTTGTATATTTATGAACTTGATGGTTTTTAATTGGTTCCCTGGGATCCCTTTCCTCATCCTCCCTTCAAACAATTTAAGCCGCAGAACAAACTGTTTACAAGCGGGAGGCAACTGATCTGGCCACAGTCCATCCACTCGCTGCCCGCCTCACTCATCTCAAACATCGACGTCCCAAAGCCAAGAGCAATGTTCCTGTTCTATTCATGCTCTTCCTTTGAGGCACCTTCAAACACATAACAATATTTCCTTTTAGGTAGAGGTAACTGGGATCTGAAGTCAGCCTCATCTCTTCTTATCATTCTCATTGACTCGTGTTCAGAAGAATACGCTAGTAGCATTTGTCAACGTACACGGTTGAGTTTCATTGTTTTGCCTTTAAAAAAGTTCATTATTTGCTCCTCTCGATGAGTCTGGATCTGTGTTAATATGTGTAATCTTACATGGAAATATGGGTGTCCTGGCAGTGTCTTGCTGCCACTGTCCTCTTTCTAAATCTGGGTGTGCAGCAATGTCACTATCCTGGGGTATCCTTCCACTAAATGTGGCTACCTTGACATCTTTGCCACAGGCAGCAGTTTCGGGATGGGTGGGGGGTAGGGGCAGTCAGTTTGCAAATGAGAGAGGACAGTTTTGTAAGTCTAAAATGAGAATGTATACATTTCATCTTCACAGTAAGTTGAAGATGTTTTGTTTTCACACTTTGCGAAGCATGCAGGAGGAGCTCAATTCAATGTGTATTTGATGCAAAGTGATATCTGATATCTGACTATATTTGATGCTGGACTATGTAATTCAGGTCTGTGTAGTGTGTAGCAGCCACTAATGTAATGCTTTCTGTGTTCCGCTTATGCATGCACTATTTTTATTGCTTCAGTTTCTCAGGAAACCATTTGCCATGGTAACTGTGACAAACATAATATCAAGGTCTATATAGACTCGCTGTGTGTGTGCCTCCAACTAAACAAAGACAAAACTGAGATAACTGTCTTTGGTGCCAAAGAAGAGAGGCTGAAAGCTGGTGCACATCTTGATTCCCTTATTTTGAAGTCCAAAAACCAAGTCAGAAATCTTGGTGTTATTATTGACTCAGATCTAAATGTTAACACCCACATCAAGTCTATAACAAAATTGGCCTATTATCATCTTAAAAATATAACAAGAATTAGAGGATACATGTCCAAACAAGACCTAGAAAAACAAATTCACGCATTCATTTTCAGTAGGTTAGACTACTGTAATGGTCTTTTCTCAGGCCTTCCCAAAAAAGCACTTCAGAATGCTGCTGCTAGAGTTCTAACAAAGACTAAGAAAGCGGAACATATTACACCAGCTCTCAGGTCTCTGCATTGGCTACCAGTGTCATAGAATCAACTTCAAAACACTGTTACGTGTCTATAAATCACTTCATGGTTTAGGGCCAAAATACATCTCTGACTTGATTCCACACTATGAACCATCTAGACTTCTTAGATCATCAGGAACTGGTCTGCTAACTGTTCCTCGGATCAAAACAATTCAAAAATTCAAAACAAAACACAGTGAAGCTGCATTCAGTTATTATGCTACACATAGCTGGAATAAACTTCTGGCAACATAAATATTATAAATGGACTATATTTGATATCCTGTCAGCTATTGATATGAGCAAACACTGCAACTGGAAGTAAAGGCTGGTCCAAGCTGTTCCCTAGCAAAGCAATTTCAGTGAAACAGCCTATAACCTATCGATGTAGAAGTGTAAGATAGAATTCTAAGAAAAATTAACTGCTTTTCAGCACAGAGGAAGTCCCAGGTCCATATTCTGGACAGGACATATCTACACCGTGTAAGGGGTTGAAAAGGAAATGTATACTATGCCATTTACTAGTGGAAAGGGGGTAGGGTGACGATGGAGATGGCAGAACACACTGGAAATGAAAAGGGGCACAAACTACATCCACCTTTCATTTTCCATTTCAATCAACAAATTCAGCCATTACCCCACACCATTTACTCCCTCATTACGTTGACAGAATGGCACCATTATGGATGTTAAAGTTTTCAGAAAAAGCAATGGGACTTTCTCCAAATTAATTCTTGGTTTCAACCAGCTCCAGAGTTATGACTCTGAAAATGTTGCATTGCCAGGCCTCATTGACTCTGTGCATCGCACGGGGCATGGAGCTGTATGAGAGATGGCAGGGAACACACGGTTTGGCAACCTAAGGGTCTTCTAGCACAGGGGAACTGGGAGTCGAGAGGATTTTGTCATGTACATTATGGCTAAAGCACCGATGATATTGAGCAAAAAAAAAAAATTATTTCAGAGGCTGTGTGGTGATGTTGGAATATTGAGGCTTGAAACATAATCAAATACTTCCATCTTTTTTTTTTTTTTACTTTCCACATGTATTTGCTGGAACGTGTATCTTTGTTTTCAGTTCACCTCAGGTCAGGCATAATCCTAGAAGGCAATGCAGCTGAGCGCCATGGCTGAATTTTTACAGGTTTTATCTGTTTAACTCAATGAATATAGAGAGCTAGGACGGACAGATAAGTCAACACACTGATATGACATCACTGTTGCTCTGCCAACACAATGTGTGGCTTGTCAGATGTGGAGCTCAGCTGCTGCTCAGTCTGGAGAAGCCCTCTGCATCCTCCTCCTCCTCCTCTTCTCCATCTGCCAGAATCACTCAAAAATGCTGATAAATGCCTCTCTTTTAACCTTGGTAAAAGTCATGCCGAAGAGACCCTCGCCAGCTTCCTCTCTCAACTAGGGGTTGATATCAAGTGCACCGAGTCAGACATATAGTACCGCATCACAAATACTGGTGAAGGCATGATGCCTTCCATTCAGTGCTATTCATAAATAAGTGAACGGCATCATTTAATGCTCATTAGCGTGGAGCTGGCACGATATGCCTGTGCCGGGCTTGGGTTCAAACCTAGGAAACAAGTCACTGACTGTTGAAATGGCTAAAAACGACGCTACCTGGCAATGGCACAAACACTGTGCATCCACAATGCGAGCTTTGCCGTTACCCTTTTCATCACGAGCAATCAATCTCCTCTGCGGTGAACGTAACCTTTCTGAAGGTTGCTGGGGTAAGTCTAGCGGGTGGTTGGCTCCCAGAGATGACCTGTCTTTTTCCTCTCCCTGAGGTGTGACTCTTTGAACGCAGCAACTCTCGTCAAAGTGTACACTGAAAGAAATGTCAACCAACGATCAGCATTCTCAAACAAAAGCATTGAACTTTGCAGATGGCACTTTTAATCTTTTAATTACCCTCTAAAAGCCATCTAATTGGTGGTCTTGTTAATGGAGGCAATGCCTTGTCATATTGAGGCTTACTTTCCTCCACAGTTCCATTCAGCTGTGGCCAGAGAATCAATCCTGGCCTATTTAATTAAAGGCCAAGCTCACATTACATGAAGTCTTTTCTCCCAGACGTGACTGTGTGTGGAGCAAGCCTTTTTTTTTTCTTTCTTTTATTTTGGCTTCCATGTTTACGTAAGGGGAAATAGTTTGCCATTGTTGGCATTTGTTTAGATGTGTGACCTTTTTAACATTCTTCAAATCGTTGGCCATTGTGTTTTCCCCACAGAAGCAATATGTTTGTGAAAATGCCACAAAGTGGCAGCAAATTATGGGAGAGTAATGGCGAGGTATGTCTCAGAAGGACAGGTCAAGTTGCACATATGCAAATGGTCTAAATGGAGGTTAATGAACTCAGAAAAGAAACAGAACTTGAAAGACCCTGATAACTTTGTGCATTGAGTGTTTTCTCTGTACTGTCGGTACAAAAGACTTATTGCACTATTCTGTAAAGTGGTCAGCTGAGAATACATGTTAATGTGCAACATACAACTGTGGCTCCAACCTAGATACCTTTATAAGATCTCAAATACAACTGTTTTAGTATGATGATGTGGACAGTTTAATTTAGTATTGCTGAAGAAGAATGTTATACTTGTACAGCCATCAAGAGTGACCATAAAACAAACTTTTAGAAAGCATTTGATTAATTACGACATTAGAGACACTTCGCAGTTTAAGCAAATGGGTATATGGAGGAAATTGAAGGAGGGTTATGCTTTTTTTCCCCACAGTTTAAATGATAATTTATGGAAATTTGATTGACATAACAGTGAAATTCTCCTGTTGCACACCTCTCTCACAGTACGCTAATCACATTAAGAAAAAATCTGCAAAAGGTAATAGGGGAAACGTTTGACATCCTTTCATCATTCTGCCTTGATAGGCGTTAGACAGAATCTTTCTTGCATTTCGATTGTTGCTAGTCATTTCGTACTGATTTATCCCTATAGGCTTTCAGTGTGAAAATGCACTTAAAACCTCAGAAACCCAAGAAAATAATCAGGATCCTGTAACTGTTCCTGCACCATGACATTAGGGGTCATACGCTTTACCTCTGATCATTCACAACAGCCTCTGGCATGAGAACAGGAGTTCATTTGTTCTATCATAATTCATGTTAAATTACCTCCGCCAAGGAGGCTATGTTTTTTGCCCTTACACTCTAAGCCCATGCTGTGATTTTCACAGTAAAAGATCACAGCAATTAGTTTCACAGAATGACAATGCTTTACTGTGAACTGCAATACATTTCACATTTAACTATGATTTTTCCATTTCACAGTAGAGCATTGCTTTGTGCCTATAGAAATTGGTTGTGAACCATTTCCACAGTAAATACCTGGAAACATTAAATTCCAAGTAAGGGGAATTCACACGGTTTTGTGGTGCTACACATTTGGGATTTGGGAAGTTAGTTGAATTTAAGATTTGATGCATGTTAACACCATGGTCAGTTAAACAGAGTGTAAAAAATAAAAGCTTTCAAGCTTTTGAGAATGATTTTCCATCATATTAAAGTTAAGTGAGTTAAGCTCTTGTATTTATTTTTCTATTATTATGGCCATTGGTTTGATCAGATTATAGTCAAGATTCGAATCTGGGCTATTTGCATACAAAAGCCTTGTATTAGTCTACTGAGCTACTCGCCTGCTCAAGTTTCATGCAAAGTAATGAATCACTTGACCAGTGATGTAACACTTGTAATACTTGTGACAGTAGCACTATTGAAAAGGCACTAGAGCCTTTGGGGAATGACAGGATGTCACCATTATCCATTTTATTATCTTGTCATTTTAAAGGTCTGACAGGAGCTCACAAGTTACATTTGGTAACTCATGTTTGCAGTCATGCTGAAAAGACACATTTCATAAACACTATGGACCACGCCAAAGCAGACATTTGTCATCCAGGGACATCAACAGTGGTCTGGCCATTTAGGATATAACCATTTTGACATATCACAGGAGGGAATTGAACTCACAACCTTTGCATTGTAGGCTAAGCCTGATATTTTACCATCACACCAATGGTGTGGATGTCAGGTACAGAAGACAGCACAGCATATGTCAGACATGGATCATTTTGTTGTTCATGCAATATCTGGGAAACAATGTAAACATGTCTCTATTTTCTTCTTAAAAGGTGAAAACCATGTAGGCTAACATGATATACACTCTAAACAAAAATGGTGCTAAATAGAACCCAACTGTGGTTCTTTGGCTCGTTATCATAGGGGAACCTCTTCTGGTGCTATATGGCACCTATCCTTAAAGGTTTCCTCATGGCAGGATCAGACAGACACATCAGTCAGTCAGTCAGTCCGTCAGACAGGGTGTGAGTCAGGATTAGCCAGTCAGACTGTCAGGAAGGGTCAGCCATTGAGAATCTGAGCAAATATTTTGGGCTGCAGTGCATATCTAATTGATGCAGTTACCATTTCTTCTGTCTTCTGTCCTCAGTCGTTAAAGAGGTGCATTCTCTTCTCCTCCAGGCACTCAGAGAAACTGGGGGGGGGGCATTGCAGACGGAGTCAGAATCTGTCAGTTCATATCCATTTTGGCCTGTTCTCTCATGTCCCAAAAGAGCTTGTGAAGAGAAAAGGAACGTAGAATAGATCAAATATAATATACAGTCATAAGTCTCATACAATTAAAAGAGCCAATTAAGACACAAGTACATACCATTTTTCCGGACCACCAAATCAGAAACATGGGACCTCTTAAAGTGCTGTGGGTGGAGACATATCTCCAGGAGAATGGTATCTATCACTCAATGTTTTTTGTATTAATAAAAAGGTTTAATTCTGGAAAAAGATGTTTACAAAGTTACTGTTGTCAGAGCAGTTGGACTTCAGTGGCTTCTCTGATGTTACTAAAGCTAACTGCCAACTATGAATAAGCACAATTAGCTTAGCCTAATATTAGTAAGAACAGCAAAATTTTAATTAGGCTATACCCACTACAGACCTTAACAGGGTGTTGCCACATGTCTTTAGGGATTTGTACCGAGAACCGGTGCCTGATTGGTCAGTAGGAGTAAGCTCCTATCAGTACTTGGCTAGCAACAGTGCAGGCAATGTAGGCAAGACAGCAGATATAGCTGAGAGCATATTTTGAAAGGCTGCCTCGATTCTCTCTCAAGACTTACATTACCATGAACGCATAGACTGTTTCTCATTCAGACAAGACAGCTTATGAACTGACAGGGTTTCAAGACAGTGCTTCATTTCATTTGTGGTCCCTCGCCAGTTCAAAGACAATGTAACTCACCCACAGCAGTCTGTGCTCTCTCTCTCTCTCTCTCTCTCTCAGTGTAATCAAACATGTGACAAATGCAATCCTGCCACATCTTGCAAACAAGATGGTATTTTTCCTTCACCAGAAGTAAGATGTTGGTGTTCTAAATGAATTGATGTTTTAGTCTCCACAATCCAGAGCAGAAAATAAGCATCAGACAGGATACTATGTGTCATTTTCGTGCGACTTGAACGATAGCCTAAACTCGCGTGTGCCGCTTGTAATGAATACAAAATGGGAAACTGTTGCAGGTAAATAATAATCCATCTCGGCACTGAAAAAGTTTTAGAAAAAGATTTAAACAGCCATAATCATCCATGTTAGCCACCCTCCACCAGCCTCCATGCGGTTGTTTCAGGCGGCACGCGGATCCTCCCTGGTGGCCGGCGGCGGTAATCCCCTCAGGCCCAGAAAGGCATTTTCCCATTGACGGCCCATTGAAAAGACACAGCTCTTAAAAATTCAAGAAAATACCTTCAACATGGAATATGCCCTCCAATAACTTTGTTAATTATGTACTTTTTTTTTTTTAAATCATAAAGACACGTACTGCACATATGAGTTGGACCAGAGGACCGCGATGGTTTACGGTATTCTGGCTTGGCTCCCCCCACACAAAAAAAAAGCATATGCGCTGGGTGAGCAACTTACATTGAAATGAATGGGCGGCCATATTGCCATCCCTCCTCCAGTTCTTTAACACCTCCATGCCCTCCACATCATGCTATCAGTAATTTCAACTCGTCTCTCACTACCTCCTCTACTTTGAAATCTGTCGATGGGCGGCCTAATTAAAAGATCACACATCGCTCTCTCTCCCTCGCTTGTCTCCTGCAGTATCTCATTGGCGACTTGTCTTTCCTTCATCTCCTCACGACAAAGTGTACTCAATGGCCAGGTTACTTTAGCCAGTTGATATATATGAGCAATTATAGACCTCGTATGTGTCATAATTTCCGGCTCCATCCGTGTCTCCGTGGTCTCCCGCGGCTATGGGAAATTGAAAGGGTAATTAAAAGACTGACCCTGGTTCACGCAGGGCTCTTGGCCTCGAATGAAGTCTTGTGATATTGATTTGACTCTTCGATGGGATGGCGGATTTAAAATTTTTGAAGCAGCGATTTAAGAAAAAGGAAAAATTGCTAGCCACAACTAGCTTAGCACATCACCAGCTTCAGTGCATTCTCGTGGACACTGTTTTTTTTCTGAGAAATATTTTGTTAAATCTTTCCCCCCAAAGTAATAATAAAAGTATTGATAAAAATAATAAATGTATTTTTATCGGTATCAATAAGTAAATCGATAGTAGTATCGGTATCAATAAATTCCTAACAATACCCCTCCCTACATATCATATTCTGAAATGATTACAAATAAAAGCTATAGCTAAAACCTGGAGAGCTACGTCAGTAGGCTACAAGAGACTGTTGCTTATGATAGCCTAATGTTAATGTTAGCATTAGCTACTAGTCTAATGTTACCACACTGAAATAATGTAACAAAGTGTGTGTAGTTATTTCACATAGTGTTTATGTGTTATTGTCAACAAAAACAGTAACCAAACAGGTTAAAATTGCTATTTGTCTCTGAGTGCCCCTCAAATGAATCCAAGAAACCAGTCTGAGCCTGTTTTTAGCTGGAGAACCAGTAGAGAACCTCTAAAGTAGTGGTTCTCAACCTTTTTGGTTTGTGACCCCTAAATATCATACATATCTCAATCGAATGTTAGGTAAGGTGCTTATTACTAGTTTAGCTTTGCCTACATATCGAATTGATAATTGTGCATAGACAGTTTGACCAAGGGCATCACTTTGTTTTGAAAGGTGGTGGGGACACTTTTTCACCTTCAGGACAATATCAACACCTGTAGATATATTCATACAAGATTTACATGGACAACCTACATTATATAAAAAATTTAAAGAAACATAAAAAAAAAGTGTTGGGGACAAAATTGTCCATTTCAAAAAGTGGTAGGGACATGTCCCCAGTGTCCCCAGCATAAATGAAACCTATGAGTTTGACTCCTTGTTAATTCAGTTTTAGGACAAAAACTGAATTGTTGGTGTTGGACAATGAAATGGGAAATAATAACTAAAGGACCAAACAGAATCCACAGAGGGAAAGAGTTGAGACCAGAACTAGAATGAAAAAAACACAGTAGTGTTGTCATGAAAAAAAAGATGTTATGATAGTTAGCAAACTAGCAGCAAGCTGACAGAAGAAGTAACCCTATGAATCACCTGTCTATTGATAATCAATCAATCAATCTAGCTAACTTATTACCTTTCAAAAGTTAGCAGATAATGAAGTTAACATTTCTCCCAGTGCTGAACTTCTTTGGGGAAAATGTTGGAGCTGAGTTCCATCCAAGGTTATTATAGTCAACTAAATCTAAACTAAAAACTAAAACTAGGTGTAGTTAACTGAAATAAAAACAAAAACTAGACTTTAGAAAAAAACTGAAACTAAACTGAAACTATATTGTGTACTTACAAAACTAAAATAAAATAAAAGTATACAGACAATGTTTTAAATTTTAGTCTTTGTCAATTTGGTCAAATTTGTCAACACGGCAAGCTGGAGGAGGCATTGGTGCATATGTTTATTGAGACTGTGAGTCAAGCACCTCCACAAAGTGATGTGTTTGTATTACACAATACCTTTTCTGAACTTATTAAATCTTGCCCCTGACAAATACACACACAAAAAAATTATACTGAAACTAATAAAAACTAAAACTAAATATTTTTAAACAATAAAAACTAAACTAAAACTAGAAAACCCACTCTGGAAACTAACTGAAACTAAACTGAAATGAAAACAAAAATGTAAAATAAAAATGAATGAAAAATACAACACCATAATAACCCTGGTTCCATCAAAGATAACGTAGGTTGGAAGGAGAACGAGGCAATTCATCAATGAGCTATGATTTGAAGGGAGACAAAGGCCTAAGAAAGTAAAAAAAAAAAAAAGAAGAGGGTAGCATCATTTTTTCAAGCCTCCTAAAAAAAAAAAAAAAAAAGATGTCTTGCTTGAAGGATGATCATCATCAATGTTTTCATCAGAGGCGTCCAAATACCTCCATGAACCCTCACAGTAAATAACATAGGCTACACAGGTCCTTACTGCAAATAACCCGGTGATTTCAGCCTCGTGCCAGGGGTGAATGATGACTCTTCTCCCTTTGTCCGTGCCTGAAGCGCCAGCAGTTGACCTTCTCAAAACAAGTTTATGAGTCAAGCCTTTAAGTGTTCGGGGCCGTGATTGAACACACTCACTCCTCCCTGGGCTGTGACCACCTGTCACCTCACCTGCCCCCACCACCACAGCCATTATCTACCCACACACCTACACACACACACACACACACAGGCACGCTAACACACATACAAGACAATCACATACACACACACACACACAGACACGTTAACACACACAAGACAATCACACACACACACACACACACACACACACAGACATAAACACAATGATTTGACACAGCTGACGACTGCCCAGACATCTCATTAGACATAGTGGGAGAGATAGGCTGGGAGGCTGCACAGAGAATGCAGAGCAGAGCGATTGCCTCCCCCCGATTCCCACTGGCTTTACCTTTCCAGCATCACCGATCAATATTGTCTCAGCTAATGAGAGCTTTTGATAAATGGGAAGTCAACACAGTTTGCTTTTCCCCCCTCTGTGCTCGAGCTCTTTTATCAAAACAAAAGTTGAGTGTTTTGTTTGCGAGGACAGCAAATTTATAACCAAACTTTTCAATTGTGTCAATGGTAATTGCCAGGAAAGAACATAGCCTAGCACATTTCTGAAATATCTCAAGATGTTGCATCAATTGCATAAAATTAGTGCTCACAGATGA
This sequence comes from Parasudis fraserbrunneri, assembly GCA_900302295.1. Classification (NCBI taxonomy): domain Eukaryota; kingdom Metazoa; phylum Chordata; class Actinopteri; order Aulopiformes; family Chlorophthalmidae; genus Parasudis; species Parasudis fraserbrunneri. Next base: position 1,946 of record OMKL01060344.1, on the reverse strand, counting down.
AAGACTTCTGTGGATCCGCAATTTTCTGTTTTTTTGTTTGAGAGATGGTCATTTGTGAGATCAATGTAAATCCGATGTTGCAATCCAACAACAATAAGCATAACATTATACTGTATGAAATGCGTGGACAATGTAGATGCTCAATAAAGCAATGCCTGTCCTGAAGTAGCACGACTCAGCTAAAACATTCCATCTCTCGACGTCAATCACTGTGGGAAGTTGAGCTGACGAGCGAACACGACGCTCTCGACTGCGGCGGTGGGTGTTTTTTTTTTTGTCGGGAAACCTAAAGAAATTGACAGCGATGTGAAAAATGTATTCCGTCGGGAACGGATGGCTCAGAAAATAATAGGTGCGCTTGGAGGTACAGATATGGATGACAACACCCCTGTCGGCACCGTGGGGAGAAAGTCGACGGGGGTGACGTGATGTTAACGAGTGTTTTGCGTGACGTGCTCTCGTCCGCTCTCGTGAGCTGCCTGCACGTGGCCAGCACTCTGCTCTTTGCACGCCGCGAGGTCGGGGCGCCGGGTATCTCGTCGATCGTCGTCTATTTGAAGAGTAAAAACAACAACAATGTTCCTGCAAAGATTTTATGTGGTGTTAAACTCCAAAACAAAGAGCTGATCACTTTATCCACTGTCTCTTAACGTGATCCATTCTAGTTTTGCTTTCGCCTAATAATAATAATAATAATAATAGATTTGATTTCTAACGCACTTTTCATTCCGAAGAATCTCAGAGTGCTACAGGTTAAAAGCAGCATGTACCATGACGTAAAAGCACCAATAAAATAATTCAATCAAAAGTCGTTAAAAATCAATAAAAAAAATAAATTAAACCAATTTAAAAAAAATAAAATACTTGGTAAAAGTCGGTAAAAATCAATAAAACCAATAAAAAGAATAAAATCAATAAAAGCACAGTTCTAACAGTTAAAGACCTTTTTGAATAAATTTAATAATAATTTTCAGGCCTGTTGAGTTTAGGCTCTGTGCTGCCCTCAGCTGGACGGGGAGGCTGTTCCAGAGTCGTGGTGCAGCCGAGCAGACATCACATAAAGCTGTGCTCTCGTTGGTAGCGCTTTGTAAGGTCAGCGGAAACCGAGGTCAGAGTTGAAATAAGCTTAACTTTGAGCTCAGCACTTGTTGCAGTTTCAAGTGGTAGGCTACGCCAAGGGTAACGCTGCCGCCGAGTTGGGCGCCACCGCTCTCCCCGTAGGACATTTTGCCGGTGGCCACCTGTAGAGGCCTTAAAGAGTTTGTCCCCATTCAGTGCTCCTAGTCTACCCTTCAGTGCAATGCAGCGCATGTTGGGCTAATGCTTGGTCGAATTCTGTGTTTAGCTAGCATTAGCTGTAATGTTAACATCAGTATTTTGTAGCTGGGGGACTAAACGGCAAAAGCGGATGCTGTCTGTTTACACTTAGCGCTGTGGGGTGGTCACGTCAGATCAGGAGGATTGAACGGGATCATTAGCAGCAGGGCTGCTGTTGCATCTATCAGCTGAGCTGAACTAATCATTAAAAGCAATTGTAGGCCTATGACAGGTGTCTGAGAGAAAAAAAGGAGAGTGCTAAAATGACTGAACTAAAATGAAGTCAGAATGGAGAAATACAGCAAAGATGAAGATGCTTATCAATCAATCAGACCCCACCCATTACAAACAGTTTGAGAAAACAAAGCATGGGGGAAAGACTAGAAAACAGTAGCTGTTGACAAAGATGTGCAAGAGGCAAGGTTATCATAGTTAACTAAAACGAAACAAAAAACTAAAACTAGGTAAAACGAGAATACCAAAAAGACAGGTATACAAGTATATATACACACCATTCCGGTGGACTGCAAACAGGACACAATAATGCAAGGGAATGAAGAGATAATACTACTGTAGATGGTAGCAAAAGGAAAATAATGTTACTCTATGACTATGTACATATGGTTACT
>OMKL01060224.1:0-11469 GCA_900302295.1 Parasudis fraserbrunneri | reverse complement strand
GAACTCGGGGGCGACAGTGGCTCAGGACGACAGTGGCTCAGGAGGTAGAGTCATCGTCTGGTAATCTGAAGGTTCCCGGTTCGATCCCTGGCTCCTCGCGGCAGCGTGTCAAAGTGTCCTTGAGCAAGACACTTAACCCCTAACTGCTCCCGATGAGCAGGTTGGCACCTTGCATGGTTGCCTCCGCCGTCGGTGTGTGAATGTGTGAGTGAATGGGTGAATGTCAGACATAAGTTGTAAAGCGCTTTGGATAAAAGCGCTATATAAATGCAGTCCATTTACCATTTATGTAGCAATCAAAGAAGCCTTCGGGCGAAAATGGTTTATAAACTCACTTTGACTTACCATGGCGGTGAGCTGGTCTTGTCTCTCATCATGCAATGAATTCCTAGCAATGTCATTCAAGTATAGCGTTAGGAAAAATATGTTGTTTTTGTTTACCAGCCAACAGCAACAGCACCCCTCCACTTAACAGAGCCTTGTGGCTCGTGCAGGGAGAAAAACGGGGCGCGAGGATGGTGGCTAGCTAACGTTATAGCTTAGTGGCTAGTTCAGAGAAACAGAGAAAATAGTATTATTCCTATACTTGTCCAGGAATTCAATGTGTGATGAGGCCCCAATTCACACGTAGTGACTTTATAAGCCATTGTCACCAGGAGGCTAGTTAGCATCCAGCTGTGTTATGGTGATGCCATGCCCACTTTTGAACAATCAAATCAAATCCTTCCTGATATCAGGTCCCGCCTGTCTATCCTGTTTTGTTCTGAAACACATCACGTTCAGGCACCCAGAGGACTGCGGACTGTCCGTCCGCATAGTGTATGCGCCCTGTATTTCTAGACTGTGTCAGAGCCTTTAAACTACGACTGTACACAACACTCTAAAAATGTAAAAACAGACGCCTATGCCTCCTGGTTGCACGGGTTCGTCAAAACAAGGAAAACGGAAAATGTTTGTGAACACGTGAAAAGTCTCCTTGAATTTAACTTGTTTTTAACTCCTCTTTAATGGCACCCCTCTGTTATCAGCGAATAGCACATTATTAGCCGTGCAAGGTGACATGGCGCGGGACAATAACCGATCAGGTGGAAGGTGCTGCATCCATCACAGTGACCCACAGGACTCAATCTCTGTCTACTTGAGATGACCTTTGGGTTGCGATCATACGTGAGATAGCGTGTTTACCATCAAGATAAAAATCGTACCCTTCAAATATCCTACAAAGGACATCAATCGAAAGCCTATCCGGGAGAGGACAGGCGCCGCGCTTGGCCCACGTGTTTTCAACAAGTACTTCCTCACTCCAGTTCAAGTGCTCACTTGTTACAGCACAGACCATTTATGAGCCTCTGTCCAAGGGTTCAAGAATCTGTTAGACCACTCAAAGCACTGGTTCTAAGTATTGTTCTTGGCAGTACACACACACACACACACACACACACACACACACACAGAGACACCCACATACATTTAATATACAGAATTATGTGCACTCACACACACACACACACACACACACGTACACTCATTTGCATGCACAGACACACTCATTTTAGTTTGAAGGCTCACAAAAACATGTGAACACACACACACACACACACACACACACACACATTTCCCTTAAATTTTCACAACTGGAAGGAATGGCATGAGGATTGCTAAGCAGTAAAAAAAACAAAAAAACAAAAAACGTTTTCTGCAGAAATTATCCCATTAAAACACTTTGATTACATCTGCATGCGGGCAGAATACACTGGTCCATTGGCAAAGTGGAGCAATAAATGGGATAATGATATGATGATGAGATTAGCTCCCGTCAAGCCCAAGGACACAGGATGCTGTACAGAGTCCCTATAGGAGAGGGGTAGTATACAGTAAAGTACAAGGAGGACAGATGAAGGATAATGCTAACCATGTTATGGTAAATGTTCTCTTTATTTTTAATTGATTATCCACAATTTTAATTAAGATCCAGCCATTAATGATTCCAATTTTGGCATGTGTATTCTCAAAGGAAGCGTGATGGATAACATGCACAAATAATTCACTGACACCTGAACTGCTCTCTGTGGATCATCATTTCACATCAATTAGGGAAAATTAGGTTATTTGCTCTAGACCCTTTTTTTTTCTTTTTTTGTTAAGGATCTGATAGCATACAGGTTGTTTCGGACAAAATTAAAGTCAATTGGAGCACCGATGAGCTTGTTGTGTTGTGTGTTGGAGTTGACAGCAGGTCTCCAGGTTGTAATTTAATTCAACGGGGCAACTGTGCAACAGCCACAAATGTCCTTAATGTCAGCCAATGTCTTTGCAGCACTCTGGCTGCTCCATAGACAATGAATGGGGCTCTGACTTTATGAAGCCATAAAATGTTTGTGTGAGCTCTTACACCCAAACCAAGTTTATATTGGCATTGCAAGAAGATCTGAACCATAATTAAAACCTCTCTCCATCTTGATAACGGCAACTGACAAGACTAACAAGACTTGACCCCTTCAACACATGAGCTCACAATTTCATCTCAAAATGCAGTAGATTATAAGTTTACTCAACATAAAATAACATCACATTTAATAATTTTCTCTGAATATGTTTGTTTTGTAGAAAGTAGTTTCGTTGTTGCCACCGTCTTCTGCGTTACGAATTTCTCCATTCAAAACTCCTGGAGTGCTCCGTCTCCTAATTGTATAGAGTGTCTCTCTGTTGTAGAAACCTAGTGGAAGTATTACAGCCAAACCGTATTGTGTAGGTTCATAATCTTTGATGGAGGGATAGATTATTTAATTATTTTATGGTTACAACCAATAAAGGTAAAAGTTTTAACTCAACCTTTGAGAAAATGTGTTTTATATTGTAATCTTCGTTTCCATGGTAACTACTACAATGTCAATGCCAATGCCAATCTTCGACCAATCACATGAGCACAACTACTCTGACGTTTGTATCCCTTTGATGTTTGTTATCGTGCCATTCACCGGCAGCCTTGTTTTCATTAAAGCTATGAACATCCACGTCTAAAACACAAATTACTGTACAGCATTGAAAAACAAACTGAGTCAGGTAATCATGAGTATGTAATTCCAGTAGTGTATTCTGTCTGTTGTTTTGGCTATTTTGGTTACGAAATGTTGTCCTCTCAGCTACACAGCGTTCGCTCCAGACTGGGCTTGCAGTGTACGATGCATTTGGCACAAAGAGGTACATAGTCTTGTACCCATGACTTTTTTTTCCTCGTTTTCTCTAATTTAAAAATGCTAATCTAATTTAATTAAGCTTAACTCTGCTTGATCAATTGATTAAGTGGAACCATATAAATCCAGCTACCTTGAGAAACCCAGCCATAGGAAAAATTCTTCCTGAACGAGGCGGGTCTTAGAAATAGCATGTGACTCCCCAGGTCTATAGCATTGTACAGCTAACGGTAGCTTGGTAGGTACAGTGCATAGCCAAGATACATAGCATGCTAGCTGCTAAGTAGCTAACGTTACCACTTGGTTCCGATGTTGTGTGATAATAACGATATAAAAGCTTGACATTTCCCCAGGTGCCTCACTTGCCATCATACACTTGAGTTTTGTGACGATTGCAAGGAGGTGGGGGAATTGCCAACAAACCATATGAGTAATGTTTCTAAAGCTGATTGAATACCCAAATAAAACATTTTGTTTTGTTTTATGAGTATGCAATATATGCCAGAGGCTTCCTTCATTCAAAACCAATTCAGTTTTTGGAATATAAAATCATCTGTTTTTTTTTTCTTTAATAGCTAATGTAATTACAATTGCTGGAGGAAATGTGCAGCATTAAAGTTGCACTCTTTAAACAAACTCCACACCCAGGCAAGAGAGGAAGGAGCAGTGATTCTGTATTGAAAAGAATGGTGCAGCACATACATTCAGTGATCAGCATCACAGATAAACTCTCTCTGGGATAGACTAAACAAGGGCATGGCCATGCAGGATATTCAGCCTGGCTATAAAGCATTTCATGCATTTCCTGTTGGCTATGCAGAATATTAATTGCTGGACAATAACAGACTGTTAATATTGATTGTTCTAAGCTTCAGTTGGCATATTTAGGTGGCCCTACAATGACATGTTTGCCTATGTGAAAATATGTGGGGGCTTTTAACCCTGTAAAAAGGAATATTATATATTTACAGTTTATTTGTAAGCCTTATGAAACAGATTGATCTTCTTGAGTGTTGGAATTTGGCAGGCACTTTGGAACCACATTTTTTGGTTCCAAACCACATTTTTTCATACATCTTTTGCTAATTTGATTGAAGACAATTGAAGACAATTTTCCATTCTCAAACTGACTGACTGGACTATTAACAAGGATTGAAAGTAAATGACAGTGAAACATGAGTACAGACATAACCCCTTGAAAATATTTTGAGGCTGGTTTGCTTATTTTTTATTTATTTATTTTTAAACCATGGGCAGACAAAGACCTATACTTTAACATACAGTGGGTTCTGAATAAGCGGGGGCGTATTAATGTAATCAATTATAATGTTTCTGTATGTGTGTGTGTGTAACTTTATTCTATGTGCTGGTACCAGAGTTCATTCAGATGTCGCATTGTGATTGGCTGAGATAGGCCTACTGCACGTTTCAATTAACTGTGGTATTGTGTATTATTGCTATTATTACATCTGAATGAACTCTGGTACCAACACACAGAACAAAGTTCCATCACATCACATATCCATGTTTGTAGAAGTTAAAATGATAGTTGACCAATAGAAAATGATTAAAATACAACAACAACAAGAAAAAAACAGTTCCAAGGCCAAATGGCAAGTATTGTAGACATACAAAGTCTGGATTGAACATGCCTAAGGTCACAAAAATAAAAGAGATCACTGCTGACATAAACTTTGTTGGTATTATATCATTCTAATTGGGTCCACAGTGCAGACCAGCATGCATATTCCAGCCGAAAGACAAACAAGAAATTTTTACGTGTTGGACTTGTTTCACAAGCCCGCAGGATCAACAGAAAATAAAAGCCTTCATAACCTATTTGAAAATCCAGCTTCGACGGTAAAGCAGTGGATCAATGTGTGCCCTTGGAAGCGCTTTTCTCTTCAAAGAGAAAGGAAGTTGGCGAGTTGGGAGAAAATAATGAATCTGTGTGAGATTTTTGAGATATCCCATCAAATAATTTCTCAGTCCTTTGCTTTCAGTATTTGCTATGATGACATTTATTTTTATGAAAGCGCAACCAATTTTTTATGCCACCAATTTTTGTTGTGATTTTAATGAAACAGGGTATAGCTTTATTGCACAACTATGTACTCTCCACCATCAGAAAACACCAGAACAAAACAGCCTCTAGCACTTCCTGGGATTTATCATTATAATGGAAGTGACATCTTTCTTTTCAGTAGCATCTCATAAAATCCCTGCCACAAATATTAGCACAAAGAACAATGTTGCTCAATAAATTCTTGTATGGAACCACTCGAGGTCAAGATCGTAAAAAGGTCCGGCCCTCAAGGGGAATGGGTCTTTGTATAGCCTTTAAAGCCACAATGTTATGTCCATGGTGCTGGCATAAGTTTTATTCCACTGTAGATTCAGAAGAATACGACATCTTTTTTTGTCATCTTGAATACTTTGGGACTGCCTCTGCTTTCTAATCTCAGTCTGGAGAAGTTTAAATGAGGGAGAGAAGTTTGACTGTGAAAAGGGAAAAGTTAAGTCAGCAAAGCCTGTGAAATGCTGACATTAAAGGGAGCAACAGGCTGAGGTGACCACTAGGGAATATTAGCCAAAGACACTGAAGCTTTCAAAACCAAGCTCTCGCCAAGCTTTGGGCATAGCCCACTGAGTGCCTGGGACAATATTGCTGCTCTGGCTCTGTACGAGGAGCTAAGAGGTGAGAAACTCACGTTCCTCTTGACATGGACTGGCAGCACACCGGAACTCGGCTCATGTATCTTTCATAGATGCTGCTGCCGGGTCTAGTCACCCTCACCATAGCACTGAGGGACAAGGCCCCTCTTCCTCCCCACCCTTCCTCATCTCTTCTTCTCCCTCACCGTCTGTCACGCGTTTGACATGGGAAGACACTTTCTCTTCTTTGAATTTCTGTCCATCTCTTCTCATATCCCTCACAATTGGTGATAATCACCTTAAATCATTTAAACTCTCTCCATCTCCTATGTAACTCTCTCCATCCCCATATAGGCTCTGTACCGGTATAAGAATTTGATTGGCATAGTTAGGCATTGCTCACAGCTACAGTGCTTATGACAGTGCGGTTTCTGTGGTTTATGGCGATATGAAAAATGACACACAAGCCAACAGGAAAATGTGGATAATGAGGGCCTTATGACATCCTAATATTAAATGATGATGTAATGGTACTGCAATAAGAAAATAGCATCTCAGAGTTTAATAACACATCATTCAATCCAGATATGCTACAGCTATATGAAACATTCGAATTAGCAGATAAAGAATATGACTCTCGATTTTTAGATAAAGTTGTTTTTTCTCTATGATGCAATTTAAGAAGAAACTTATGAGGAAGGGGAAATAATGTTCAGCCAGAGTTTAAGCTGTAATTAAAAGTTAGCATTCAGCTTTGATGTTTTGATTGGACCTTCTGTCCAATATTTATGCATATAACAGTATCTTTCTGTCTATTCCTTCCCTATATTTCTCCTCAATCAAGTATATAGCTTGCTAATCCGCAGAGGATAACAGGTTGCTAGCTCATTCTAACTTTGCTCTTCGAGTCAGGAGGAGTAACCCTTCATTTTCTGTGGCCATATGCTTTGGATAGCCAAATATTCTAACCACCTTTTCCTGAAAACTATTTGACAGAATCGGACACAACGCTGTACAGTAATTTCCATATTGGTCGGTGGACTCACCCACATGCTCTGGGTTTTTACATGGTGCTGCTCACCCCAGATGAATGGCCTCCAGCTTCCCCACAGCAGGGTGCCCCCCTCCAGAAAATGGAGCATTTTGCCCCCAGACTGGGCAAGTGACTGGCTGAGGTATTGTCCCAGAGAAGCTTGCTACTTGCCCGGGCAATTGAACAATTGTTATCAGTGAATCCCTTTTTCATTGTGGTGTTAGGAGGGGATCATGGTGATGCAGTGTCACTGTTACATTCTCATACCGTACAATGAAACACAACATAGGTTAACATGGATCTAGTAAAGCTGCCTTCAATGCAGCCACTTGTCCTCTAATTGCTATTATATAACATTTGAATTGCTAAATACAATTCTTTCCCCCAATATTTCTGCATGTGTTGGTATGTGATTTTATGTGTGTTGTACAGTATACATTATAGCACTCTGAGATTCTTTGGAATGAAAAGTGCATTAGAAATCAAATCTATTATTATTATCATTATTATTATTATTACATTGGGAGGCACTATAATGAGGATTACTTCTCAGGGTCATGAGGTAGTTACAGTACAAACAAATCCTGCAATGGAAAGACTTACACATAGCATACACGATGGACCTACATATTACACGGAATACACGATTCAAAATACTCCTCTTTCTTTAAAATTTGTTTGAACCTTTTCACTCTGTGTATTTGCTTGAAGGTCTTGTCCTATCATAGCATATTCCCAGTTGGTAGCTAGCAACCTTTGCCCATTTGCAACATACATTTCCTGTAAACAGGTGAGCGCACAGTCACACTGTAGCATAATGACTTGTCTAGGGGACAGCGGGAGTCCAAATTAGCTTGCTCATGCATGCAACTCTATGGAAATGTCACTGTAAAAAAATAATGGATAGGTTCACCTGAAAGGGCGCCAGGATTCTACCCAAGACGATTGTGAGATGACCTTGTGATACCCATTAGGATTGGCCTGGGTTGTTGCGTGTGTGTGTGTGTGTGTCTCCTGTTCTCGCAGAAAGGGGAGTTGTTTATCATCTTATCAAGTCACACTGCTAGTGCAGAATACATACAGGCCTGCCAAACCACAACACCATCCATCTGGTGGACTCAACACTTCTAAAGAGTTAGTTGGATGGTCTCAGAAGCTTTCTGATCGGAATTTCTGACCTATTTGCATGTACTATAGGTACAACTGAAGCTCAAATAACATTAGCAACAATTTCATTAGAGGTGAATGCTGTGCACAGGATGGCCCAGTTCTGCCAAAGACTCCCCACAGACTTGATAAACAAGATAACAAGAGAGTTTTCAGGAGGTACTTGAAACCCACATGTGCCCTCGATACTGGATGTGACAAACAGAAAGCCATGCAGACAAATTAAGTGTTTATGACAAGTGACACTATATATAGCTCAAACTGCTCTCTGTGGTGGTTCGGGCCCCTCCTGGCACTGCAATTGCTTGATGCTCTACTTATCAAACACCATCTATGAGGCATAAACTAATTTGTCACAACAGTTCTCCCAAACTGGTTAAACAGTGTGAAAACAATATGAGCAAAACGGTTATAGGGTTATTATTATTGAATGGGTATTAAAATCAAAATTCCCAACTGAGTATTGGTGGGTGCTGACAGGCAAAAGGAAAGAAAACAACTTCTATCACCCCTGGAACACAATAGTGATGGTGTTTGGGGACATAAAAAGACACTTAAAATTAATTAATTGATTTCCTTCCTTTCTAGTAGTCTAAAGTGGTATGGGTATCATATTATTACAGTAAGAGGCTGTCTGAAATATATCAAAGGTACTCTTCTCACATTGTTTGGTGGTGAAGCAGTACAGTGACTGCACCCTCTGCTGTGCCCTGCTGGTGTCTTTCTATGTCTTTATGTCTTTGGCTTATTGGAGAGATGGGTAGGAATTACTCCCATGCTGTGTTCAGACTGGGACAGTTTAAAAATGCCATGTCACGGGACACATTCTGTTAAGTCTAGTCTGCATTGTATTTTTTAAATTCATGGGGAAATCCCAGTCCTTAAACTTAGAGGGACATTTTTGGTGATGATAATAAAACGATTCCTGCAAATAACATAATAAGAATAATATACAAATTAGATTTATATAGTGCTTTTCTCGAACTCAGAGTCGCTTTACACTAAGAGGTGGGGGTAGTGAGACAAACAACAGACAAGCGTAACACAAACACACAAGGATGAATGGGGGGGGGTAGCATAAACACACAAATAATGAATAATGACTGGGGCACCACTGTTCATTTTATTGTAGGCTCATAATCTGAATAGTGAGTATGTGACTCTGACGTTGGACTCATTAATTCATATGACCAGACAGAAACGGTTACTTTAATTACAAGGAAAACATAATTGCTAAACTAATACACACAAACAAATCATGAAGGCAGGGTAATACTGGGAATATAGTACAGTGACCATAGTCCTGAGAATCACGTGATGAAGGCTGTTACTCTTAGACTACTGAAAAACCATGAAAGGTAATTGGAAGGGGTTTAGATTAGAGGTCAATAGAATGACAGGTTAGGCTATAAACTTGCAGATACACAGACAATTGAATTTGAGCTTAGCAGAGAATTGATATTGAAATACCTACTCTAACTTAACTTATCTTAGCCTAATTAATTTGCATTGATTCCCCATATATATGCCACATTAATGATCAAGGCTTACGGTACTCTCTGAACAGGGTTGATGAGGGAAGTGAGCAGGGAAAGGGGGGTTGATGACAGAGTCCTTGTCTGTCTCTCAGGGGACCGGGGTGGTCCAGTGCTTTCGAGGGTATCACAGTAGGCCCATCTTCGAAAAGAGTCTTTGGGTTTCACCCAGGTATCGAGTGGAGGTTGAGTTCTCTGGGAATCATACTTCCAGCATAGGTTGATGGTGACTTAACCTGGTTCAGGCGACAGTTCTGTGCAGTTTCAGTCAATGCAGCGTAAGGCAAGGCAAGGCAAGGCAAGGGAAGTTTATTTATTTAGCACATTTTCACACACAGTGGCAATTCAAAGTGCTTTACATAAAATAGATTAAAAAAAAGAAATAGCATAGAAAAATAACATGATTTTAAAAGTGTAAAAGGCATAAAAAGAATGAATGAATTTCTAATTCAGAAAAAACAATCATAGCGCATTATAGCAGCAATTAAAAGGCAGAGGTGAACATAAAAGTCTTTAGCCTATTTTCTTTTTTAATTAGCCAGAGTTGGGGCAGATCTAAGCTCTACGTTTATTCCAGCTATGTGTAGCATAATAACTGAATGCAGCTTCACCATGTTTTGTTTTGATCCGAGGAACAAACCAGTCCCTGATGACCTAAGAAGTCTAGATGGTTCATAGTGTGGAAGCAAATCAGAAATGTCTATAAATCATTAAGTGATTTATAGACAAGTAACAGTATTTTGAAGTCAATTCTATGACACACTGGTAGCCAATGCAAAGACCTGAGAACCGGTGTAATATGTTCTGCTTTCTTAGTCTTTGTTAGAACTCTAGCAGCAGCATTCTGAATGAGCAGTAGCTGCCTATGTGCTTTTTTGGGAAGGCCTGTGAAAAGACCATGGGAGAAGTTTAACCTACTGAAAATTAAAGCGTGAATTAGTTTTTCTAGCCAGGTTGCAGAGCAACGGCACTTTCCTAGCAGCGATCACAGATTTTTTCGATGTCATCACCCAGCTGTATCCATCTCTCAAGGCAACGCCGATGTAGAGCTTCGTAGCAAGGGTAAAGAGATAAGTCGTTCGCAGCACGACTGCTGTGACCTTTGTCCTTTAGTGAGTAAATACACATTTGGTGTGGAAGTCAAGAGTTCCATGTTGAAGTCCATGAGCGAGATAGATTTCCTTAGCTCTCTTGCGTGAAATCTGTTCAGAGCATCACACGTTAAAACAGTTTGTGGCATATTTCCTGTCATCCTCTAACAATTACATAAATACCAAACACCAATAAGCTGAGAATAAAACTAATTAAACTAATTAATCACTGGAGGAGATCTATCTCACCCTGGTTTAGAGTTCTGTTGAATGTTACAACATGGCAGCTTTAGGCTAACGTAATCTAACTGAACTATGAATTATCTGCCTGGCTTAACAGAGTTGACAGTATTATGTCCTTCAGGAAGGTGGACTCGAGTTCATCCATTTTAAGTCTTTTGGGGAGGTCAATGGTGTGCGGATGAGTGTGCAGTCTGGCACGTCCGTGTGTATGTATATGTGCGTGGAAAGATCAAGAGACAGAGATAGAGAGAATGAGTGTGTGTTTAATCTCAGAGGTGTGTGTGTAAAGGAGGGGGGATAAGAGAGAGAAAATGTAGATAAAGTGCCTTATAAATGCACGTTGGTGCTCTCTGAATCTCCCTTGATGGTCATGTGTCTTCATTCACATTACAGGGGGCTAAGAGAAGGCAGTGGAGAAGAGATGGGCCTTAAGGCGGGATTGGAAAATTGAGAGACTGAGTCTCTAATGTCTTGGGGGAGAGTTCTAGAGCCTGGGAGATGCCCTGGAGAAGGCTTTGTCTCCAAAACTGCAAAGGATAGGACTTGGGGGT
>OMKL01060165.1:0-10912 GCA_900302295.1 Parasudis fraserbrunneri | reverse complement strand
ATAAGAGGCGAAGTAGATTGATGGTGACTAAATTTCGGTGCTCATTTGACTCCAGAATTAACCACAGGCCTAAATTGATGCAAATTTGACATGGTGTGATGGGGCATTAATGGAGCATAAAATATTTTTCAACTCGACAATAATTATCTATAACTGTAACTGTAACACTGTATAAACTAGTGTTTATTGGCTGTCTGCCACGTTGCATTTGCACTATGGTACCTATAGCCATCTGATTTGGGCGCAATGTGTAATGATTTCACCCGGTCTATTTCATATAGCTCATTGGCCCTTCATGCGTAAAAAGGTGGAGCGTGGCAGAACAAAGGCTCGTGCATTTGTGGCATAATGTTTCCGCCGCCTCATCCACATACACCCATTCTATTGTGACAGTTAAGACAGACACCCGTCTCGTGCGTCTGCCTGCATTCGGTTGGGGTCACAGAGGTCTGGGGTCCCCCTTTTGTCCCGCCTCCCCCCTTCCTCGTCTCGTGCAGCAAAATGTCGTCTGCTGGGCGCGTGCCTCGCGGGTACTTCCGAACGGGCTGTCAGATTTGACGCGCAAAGTTGAGCTCCAGATGGCTTGTCTGCCTATCTGTAGCCTATATGGTCAAATTAAACGCATGACACACACACACACACACACACACACACACACACACACACACACACACACACTTTGATGCTCTGGAAGTTGGGCACCAGTGCGAGCGATGGACTGGAACTCCATGTCCTTGAGACTGACACACACACACACACACACACACACACACACATTGACAAAACATTTAAAACACACACATATCAGTGTACACACTCTACATTCCACTACATTGCTTTAGTAGGTTGATGCCGGCGCTAGCCTGAAGCAGCATTTCACCAGTACGAGCTTTACGATGTCAAATAACTGGGTGGTTAGATGAAGATTTTGAGGTAGGATTCATTGGTTTGGCTCGTATGCAACAGGATGGCATCAGCCAGAGGTTGTTGCAACCCAGGTTGTTCTGACCCACCCACAGGGTGATATCAACCCTAGGCAGTAGAGACCTAGGTAGAGTTGATACCCACCCCTATTCTGTTATTATTATTTGTTAAAGTGCCCTAATGAATCCAAAATCTAAAGAGGAGAATGGGATGGTGGTGGGATGCAAGAGGGCAACTCGGACACAGAGAGCTGTCAGACGCCTTTAAATTTCTACCGGAAGAGGAATACGATTGGAGGATAAGGGAAAGGTGAGACGGTGATTGGCTGTAGTCTTTGAGTGAACATAAGCCGATTGGCTGTAGTCTTTGAATGAACGTAAGCTGATAGGCGGCTCGACTCGAGGGGAGGTGTGTAGGAAGCTCCACCCCTCAAAATGACATCACAACTCATAGCGGTCAGGTCCCAGTCCTCATAGCTGAAATTACAACAGTAATGCGTTCCATTACTTTGATACAGTGAAAGGAAATGTGATTAGAGTAACCTGTTACTTTGCAACGCCTTACTCCCAACACCACTACTGACTTGGCAATGTATGCGGAGACATAAAATCTAAATATATTTCTTTTCACACTCCCTCCCATGTTATCAGTGAATAAAAGACCCACAGGCTAACCTGGCTAACAGCTAACTTGTCATTTAGCTTGTGTACTCGCCCATGACTACATGAATTTGATGTTCACATAAATGATTAGTGTGAGCGACAGACTGGAACTTTTCATCCCTGCGGCTGGTATGCACACACACACACACACACACACACACGCACACACACACACACACACACACACACACACACACATACTCTCACACACACTCACACACACATTCATGTTCTACATACATGTGTTTGCACTATTGAAATACAGTATATGACCCATATGACTTTGCAGGTTCCTGGCCAACGTGTCTGCGTTCACGCACACTCCCACAGTGGCGTGTGTGGTGTCGGGGTGCATGGCAGCTCTGCTGGCCCTGCTGGTCAGCCTGAGGGACCTGATAGAGATGATGTCCATTGGCACCCTGCTGGCATACACCCTGGTCAGCTTGTGTGTATTGCTGCTCCGTTACCAGCCTGACGAACACATCGACACACACCAGCTCACCTCAGAGGAGGAGGAGGATGGTGGCGGCCTGAAGCGCCATGACGACGCCGGGCCCACTAAAGATGACCACATGCTGATCGGTGGATCGGACCCCGATGGCCCCTCCTCCTATCACTCTGGCGGTGCCGAAGGAGAAAGTGACGATTCAGCGTTTCACACAGGCCCCCCCTCCCTGCTGAAGAGGCTTCTGGGAGGGCACTACTACACCCTGAGAGTGAGGCTGGGAATCCCCCATGCCTCGGCCAGGCCCACCCCTGCCACCGGCCGCACGGTGACCAGGTGCACCGTCCTCCTCTTCCTCCTCTCCTTTCTCCTCTGGGCTACGGTCATATTTGGTGTGGAACAAGGGAGCGGTGCTGGGGCTGCCATCTCGGGGCTCATGGCCACACTAATGGCTGGCGTCATGGCGTCGCTGCTGGTGGTGATTGTGCGGCAACCGGAAAGTGGGCGGAGCCTGCCCTATATGGCGCCCTGCGTGCCATTTGTCCCTGCAGCTGCGATATTGGTCAACTCCTACCTCATGCTCAAACTGTCTCCCCTCACCTGGACGAGATTCACCATTTGGTGTTTCATTGGTGAGTAGCCCTGGTTTAATACTGGTTATTTGGTAATTGCAGAGTTATATTTTAATATTATTTTTGTTTTTGCATTATGTAAGCTATTTTGCTCCCTGATACTGGTTGGCGAGGTGCTAGAATGAGAGGAGAGCGCGTGTAGCCATCTGTGTTACATCTGCAGGTGGTTGGCAGATGGAGAGAAGGGAAAGTTTCCCTGACTTCTGGAATTCATGAGAACCAGTAACTCTTCCCTCTTAGCCCTCACCTCATCCCTTCTCCATCTCTTGAACTGGCATCTCCACCAGCTATCCTCTCAGGTTATATGTGTCTGCTACGCAGTGCGTGTGAGTGTGTGTGTGTCTGTTTTTAACTGTTTTGGTCGGTCTGTTCCCAGGTTTACTGATCTACGGTTGCTACGGAATGTGGCACAGCTCACTGGAGCTGAGCGCCCGCGAGGAACAGGCCCAGGCCAGCACCTACCAACGCTACGACGACCACCTCGACGACAGCTTTGCCCCCAGTGATGACCTTTACCCCTCGGCGCAGGAGGAGAAGCCCTATCAGGGCTGGTCTGCTCCGGAGGAGAGGGGCTACAACTACCAGCAACAGAACCAGTACCACGAGGAGAACCAGTACGGGAACGAGGACGGAGACCAGTATGAGAACCAGTATGAGAACCAGTTTGAGGACGGCGGTGATGGTAACCAGCACGGCTACCAGTCAGGACCAGTGAACCAAAACTCCTCCAGAGGTAGCAGGTCCAGAGGACGAGCCAATCACGGCTTCGATGCGGAGGACCAGGAGGACTAATCATCTGAGAGGTGGGATGTTTCCTGTTTAACAGTCCTCCAATCGGAGAGGACGTAGAGAGGAGGTTGGAGGAAGGGAAATAATTTTTGACACAACATGGCGGCTTCCAGTGTGACTGCACAACATGCAAGAATGAATGACCTTGAGTATCACTTTTGGTTCTCTCTGTATACCCTAAATAACAAAACATGTGCATCACCGTTAGCAATGGTTACATGATCAAAGGCATAATACTCTGATAGAAATAAGATATAAGAAAGATATGACCCAGAAACCACCTAACTGATAAAAGTCACTTTTCATGTTAAATGAACAGACTCCACTATGCTTCAGGTGATTCTTTGCTCACAATGACAACAGACATGTTGTCACAATGTCATGCAATCACAGTCACGTTGTCATGTTTTACCTTGTCGTACAGTGAACCACTGGATGTCACACTATCTTCTCTTTCCCTGACTGCTTGTGTGTATTGTTTACAGCTGTAGCAATGCAATGACATTTCTGAATTAATTTATTGTGGCTTGCTAAAAGCATATAAGCTTTTTTTTGTGTGTGTTTACTTTTTGTTTGTTCTGTTCTTCACTGGTATGAGCGAATGATATGTACAATGGAGAGCTCTTGCACTACTGTTTTAGATGTTGTGAATGATGTAAATGTGAATTCCATTGGAACTGTGTACGTTGAATGTGTGTACATGGTTGTGAGTGTGAGGGCTGTGGGGTCATGCTAATAAATGTCTCATGAGTGAATCCAGTGAGTCTGTTGTTATGTCTCTTGCACGCATACTGTATACACACACTATGGGAGGAAGTTAGCCTTTCACACAAAAAACTGATTAATAAATCTTTATTTATGGTAATCAGATATTCTATGTTACAAGGCACCAGGCTGGAAGCTTACGCTATACACAGTTGATACATGCTGGGTTATACAGTAAATATGATTCCAAATAGAAGCTCCATGAATCAGGAAACTCTTCATAATTATATGTAATACTATATATAGGTATTGACAGGCAATGGAATCAGTATGGCCCAAGATGACAGGGGTTCACTGAAGGACAATGCAAATGGGAGAAGATGCCATCTGGCCATTTCCTGTCTGGCTGGCAGTGACGTCACACTTATGTAAGCAGTGTGAAAAACTACATATAGCATAATGCAATGACATGTTCTCTACAGTTGTCAAGAAGCTAAATCAGCAAAAC
This sequence comes from Parasudis fraserbrunneri, assembly GCA_900302295.1. NCBI lineage: Eukaryota > Metazoa > Chordata > Actinopteri > Aulopiformes > Chlorophthalmidae > Parasudis > Parasudis fraserbrunneri. Next base: position 6,247 of record OMKL01060165.1, on the reverse strand, counting down.
ACAGGGGCATAATGGTGCATTCGGCCGGCCCTCGTCACCTCGTACAGTCGGAAATTTCCGAGATTACAACAGGAGGTTGTACTTGAATGGCTGATCAAAGTCCAAGAAGCAAGTTCCATGATACCCGAATTTAAGAGTTGTGACGCATGACTGACCTTAACCTTTTGTGGTGCAAACATACTTTATTATGAACATGGAGTATCATCAGACTTCATCAGAATTATGATATTGACATACTGAAATTCCTTAAAGTTGATCAAACCACCTGCCTCAAGGAAGAAAGGTTGAATAATTTGCTGCCTTGAATGTGATTGGTCCTGGCTTTCTGACCTAACTAGTTAGCACCTGAATGCTATCACCTCGTAAATGTGATAAATTTCCGACTTTACGAGTTGACGAGGATCGACTGAATACACCATTAGGCCCATAAGGGCTACACGTGTACTGTTTTCATGAAGATACATCCTTAGTAATAATAAAAAAAATAATAAAAAAAAGTTTATTAAAATAAACACAGTTGGTTATTATTATTTACAGTTTGTGAAATGAATGACAGGATTTTATTCCCCATCATCATCATCATCAGCAGCAGCAGCAGCAGCAGCAGCAGCATACACTGATTCACACATGCGCGCTCTTCGCGTGGTTTGCTGGGGGGTTCAAGGGTGTGGCCGTCCCCCCCTGCCTAGAGTAGTAGAAGCTGTTCTCCCGCCGTGGGGTCTGGGGGTCGTTGCCGTGGCAACACAGGATCATGGGCCCACCAAGGAGGCAGAGGGCGGAGCCAACCCAGCCGGCGTACAGCGAAAAGCCGAATGACATCAGACCCTCGGCTTGGTGTGCACCAATAGGAAACCAGATTGTGGACACAATCCCACACATGGCTGGGAGAGGGAGGAGGAAGAATTCGGTCAATAAAGGAAAGATAACGCACTGGTTGGTTAGCTCTGCTGTCAATCATAAAATGTATTCTCACAATATCGATGTTTTGAAATCTCTCTTAATAACATTTCAGCTGCTACTTGTTGCCTCTGTCTACTCACAAGAACAACGACAGGCAAACGTTCATTCCCACCTCTTTTGTATTACGAGACACCTGGAGCCAACATGGATGATGAGATCTTTCAGGAGATGACTTGTGTTTGAGTGGTCTGCGATGCTTGGCTGACACGCACCAGGCACTATAGACTAGGTGTGTGGATGATTTTGTGTGTGTGCGTGTGTGGGTGAGTGTGCTTACATGTAGGAGCGTGTGTGTGAGTGTGTGTGTGTGTGTGTGTGTGTCCTGCATCCTCCCACAGCTGTGTCCCTCTGTCCCTGAGGCTGTTGACAGGGACAACCTGTGCCGCCCCACAGGAAGAGGGCCAGAGCTAGCGGATGGAGGACAGGATGAGACGTGGTCAGCCGGACCCTGACCTACCTTCACTTGACCCCTCCTGCACCATCAGCTGGTGCTCCAATCTCAAGCTCCACCCTCCCTTAGCCTGACGGAGGAAAGCAACGCTTGTGATAGGAGGATCAAGAAAAAACGTGTTGTTGTTTTTTTGACTAAGGAAAGCAACAGTTGTGATTGGACGGTCAAGAAAAGAGGGGCGGAGCTTGAGATAGGTCAATGACATCTGTTACATGCTCTCCCCTATAAAAATGGGATAATGTTTTAGCAGATGTATTGTCACGCTTGTAAGTGCCTTGAATTTTGTTTGTGATTTTTTTTTTTGTTATGTGAAAAAAAAAGAAAAATATAATCACTAAGTGAGGGTGGGGGTGTTACGCGCTCCCCCTCTGTGCTCTTCTCTCACCCAGATGCTTCTGATCTGTTGCTGATTAATTGACCAGACCCTGGTATAAGAGGCTGGAAGGAGTCAATTCCCTCTCCCAGACAAAGTTATTTCTTGGTCTTCTATTTAGGTTGTTCTTTAGTTAAGGTTCATTTCTTTTTGAGGCTGGAATTCTGGTAAGTCCAGTTTTCGAGGCTTTGTTTGTTTGTTCATTTTATACACTGTTTTGATAGTTTAGGGGGAAGCTCTGGGTCCTATGGCCCACCGTGTGGTTGGCCCAGACTTCCCCTTCCATTTGTTCTGTTTGGCCAGACCTCCAGACTCCCGTAGTTTTCTTGGTAATGTATGGCATTATTTTTGCTAATAAAACCTTCTTGGTTTATAAATAATTATCGGGTGTGGCGTCCTCCTTGTATGTTGCTGGTCACCATGTGGAGCCAATGTTGTTTACTGTGGCCGTAACAACATCCCAACGCCTAGTCTGGAGTACTGTGTGAGCTCAGGTAGAGGTGGGTAGAGGTGGGTAGGAGAACTGAATGAGTAAATGTGCCATTAAATCTGAATGTGTTTGAGTGGGTTCAAAGCCAACGCAGAAAATGTATGCAATATCAATGTGTGTTTGTGTGTCTGTGTGCGCGCGTGGGTGTGTACATGTGTAGTCTAACGTTAACTGAGTCGATCGAACTCACCCATAATCAATATGAGGACGCCACCTGTCAAGGCGCGGCAGTCTTTGATGGCCGACGTGTCGTTCACCAGTTTGACGCAGGGCATGGACATCAACACCAGCAGCATGGCAGGCAGACCCAACAGGCACGCACAAATCATGAGTGCACGAGATGTCTGGATATAAGCTAAGAGCGACATAGAGAGAGAGAGGGGGGCCGGTTATGTAACTACGGTATGTGCTTGGTTCCAATTTTCAATACCCCTCACTCCTGGCGTCCATCCATATGTCTGTCTCTCCCTCTTCCAACTTTCTCTCAAGATAGGCTGGCAGACACATACACGTATGCACTGTGCATACGTGCGCAGTCTGTCTCACACACACACACACACACAGGCACCTATGTAGGGGCAAAATAAAAAGGCCCTTCTCCCACGAACTTTTTTAACTGTCTTTAAATACCAATTCCAAATTAGTTATAAGGGATCATTAGCCTATAATAGATAGCGGAGAGTTCACTTTTTTTTTTACTATGAAACTCTATCCAGATTTCCATCTGCGCCTAGTCTTTTTTTCTTCTAATCTATCCAAACGTTCATCCACCCACCTGTCCGTCTCTCTTACCAGGTAACGTGAGGATTTGGTTGAGAGCGACGCAGTGGTAGAGTGCGGGGGAAATCACGCACTCTGCCCAGAGCCCCCGAGAGCCCAGTTCATCCATGCGGACGCACGTGGCGACGGTGTAGTCACAGGTGCGCACCCAGTCGTTGGTGGCCGTGGCAATGATGACCCCGACCCAGCCCGCACAGCTAGCCACACTGCCGGTCATCTGTCTGCACATAAACGCCATGGAACCACTGTGCGTTTTATCCGCCCTTTAGGAGAGATTATTCCTTTCCTTCAATCTTGTGAAAATATTTAAAGATTAAAAGTGAATGTAGATATTCCAATAGATTCAATCGCAGAATTTACGAGTTCTGTGCTCTGTACCCAAAAACACTCAAAATAAATATATTTTCCACCAGATTCAAGTGTAGCTCTGCAAATTTGTTTTTCTACAAAACAAAATAGAAATTAGGAGATGTGTATTCCTGTTCTTTCCGTATGTGTGCCTCAGGGTTGGTCCGCAGAAAAATGCCTAGAATAAAATTTATAGGGTGTGGTGAAAAAAATCGTTCAATCCAAACTTTAAACCAATCAGAGTGCATCTGAGATCCTAACCTAAACCAGATATGGATAGCCCCCATAACTCACTGATGGTAACCTTAGATGAACAAGTCTGCTGTTAACTTAATAAAAAGTAATTAGAAAACCTCCAGCCATAGATTTAATCAGAATATAATAAAACCTAGAAATTATTCTTTACCAAGAAACTTGGAACTTGTAGGCCTGTACTTACTTGAAAGCAAGGGGTGCAGATTTGAGGTCTCGTGTACCGAACGGAAAGGAAGTAGCTCAGTGATATGAATTCAGATAGGTTGGAGTTTATGAAATACAGATTTATTGTTCTCACACAAGACCATGGTCTCCGCATGTCCGTGGCTTGGTCTGCAACAGTTCTACCAGGCCCATGTGGCCCTCTAGCGGTGCGTAATGCGTCCGGAGAAATGCTTTCAAAGTGCTCTCCGCCATTTAAAATCTATTGAAAATAAATGGCAAATGCATTTGACTTCACTAATTCATTTATTAAATAATTTCGAGCAGGATACGATAAAAATGTGACGATTAAAGACATCAGTGTCTACCCTGATAGTGACTTTTTTTTTCATCCACAGACATATTTTGTCCAGAGGTTATGGTGATATAAAACACTGAACTTTGATTAATCACTTACAAAGCCATCTACTTGCTTTTACAGACAGGGGTTATGTATCTACTGAATAGATTTCTCATCTGACCTCACATTCTAAAAAAAAAAAAAAAAAAAAAAAAAAAAACTAAATAGACAATTTTATATATTAAATGTTCAAAATCCTTCATGAAATAGCTTCAAATGTACACTCTCCGGCTGCATTGTAAAATATACACAAAGATACAAAAATATCTACATCCCCGCTACAGATGGAGGGCCCAGGTGGATGTCACAACCCCTTGATCCCTTTCTCCCATCACTCTGCCACTCGTGTGTCACTCTTATAAGGCCACCCTCAATTTATAATCTCATAAATTAAAAATCAATCTCTTGATTGAATCTCTCATGACTTTACTCTTGTCACTCTTTTCTCTCCAGCACTGGTTCCAACTGGTTTTTGATACAAGACATACAGGGTCCTCATCCCCAACTCAAGCTCTATGTTATGCTCTTAATAATCTCTCTCTCTCTCTCTATCTCATCTCTCACTCACACCTTTCACTTAACTTTTAAATTGCTCTGTTCGTTTTCACCCTCCCCATTTTCTATCTCCAACTGTCCTTATACTTGACATCCTCTCTCTCATTCTCTCTCTCTCTCTCTCATTGGTGTTTGAGTGCGTTGATATGAGCGCAGATCTTGAGTGCTGGTCCTAGTTTGATGTTCATGCTGGTCATCAGGTGATCTTCCGTCAGCAGCAGCAGAGCCTGGCCATCTATCTCCTGAACGCGGAACGCCTCCGCAACCTCACTGCAGCCTTCACACAACCCCAAGGAAAACACATTTTAGGCTGGCGTTACACAAACATCTTAACGTGCAATTTAGTTGCAGTTGCAGGTTGCAGATGATATCATTTTCAACTTACACACACGTTTCTTGTTAGTTGCATGGGGGTGTTACACTATGCAAGATTTATGTAAAAGTTGCTTAGAGCCTCCCTGCAACTTCAGCTCAGCTCAACACATAAAATAATAATGTTACAGGTTGCTACGGTTACTGTTTTCATGGATAGTAAACAGTAATGTATTCACTTGGATTGCTCCAACTCTGCAATGTAATCTGGTTACTTTCAGTTTCTCAAAAATGACTTTGCCTCCAAAATCCATTGAATATGAAGATGAATTGACAATTGATTCCAAATTCCAGACTGTAATTCGAAAAGTATTGATATTATCTGACTGCAACCATCATTTTGCATGCTTTTAAGTTGTGTAAAAATGTTGGTTTATAATCTTGCCATCAATCATGCCCTTTTTTCTTCAAAAGTATTTCTGAGAAGTCATCAATATTTTTTAACTATCTGGACTGTGATTACTGGGTGTTTTAATGGCTGTCGTTAGAGTACAGCTTAGAGTGACCTTTTATTTGTAATCACATTACTGTACCCATCATATCTAGTGTATTACTCCCAAACGGTGGTCATGGTAGAACCACATATCGTAGAGCCTGAGCCACAGCATATAAACCTCCCCACAACCTGAGAGACCAGAATGGCTTTACTACCGTAGCGAACGGTACAAACTAGCTAAAGCATTTCATTTCTAAACCAAGCATCTCCCATTCCTTGCCAAACCTATTGCAGTGTTTGGCCTCAGCTTGACAGCTAGTGGTAAGAAAAGGCGTGCAGACTACTTCGTGAAATGCTCTTCAATTTATGGCCTTCTGCGTTTTGCGAAACATTTAATTTGATAAGGAATGAGAGGGAAACTGCATATGTGTCTACCCTCATCATCTGTTAAGAATTGGGACACCAAAACCTGACTGTAAATCAAGTTAACTGACTTCTTCTGACATTGCCAAATTGCAAAGAAGCTGAGATGGTGTCCTTGGGAGCATTCCAAAGTATTTTGTACCGTTACTAAACCACTCCTTCTTACCGTCAGCATGAGCCACTGGTCCAGAGTGTGTGTGTGTGTGTGTGTGTTTACCTGGCAGTGTGTGTATGAATTCGGT
>OMKL01060121.1:5102-19545 GCA_900302295.1 Parasudis fraserbrunneri | reverse complement strand
GGGGGTAATTATGACATCATATATTTTCATTGCTCTTTTCTATAGAACAACCAGCTATTGCTACAACAGTTTCACTGCGATTTCAATAGCTTACCTACGATTAACAATATTGCCCAATCATATTTAGGCTACTGAGGATATTACAGCCATGTCACAGTTACAGCCGTGGGCTACATTGTTCCGTGAACACAGCATGCTATAAGCCAACTTCCTATAATACCATACTCTAATAGGCTAGTCACAAATCTCAAGTTAAGTATGAAATCAACCACACACAGATTGCATGTCAGTGTCACATCAAAAATGCATCACTTACACCACACCGGGTGCAACTTAAGTAGAGTAATAAAAACATCTGTATATTTACACCATGGCGGGTGCAATATAAAAACAACTTTACTCACATACTTAATAAAGTTGAAGTCTGCATTTTTGGGGGTGGAATCTCCTCATGAGTTTTTCTTTCCATTCACAGTATTTTTCATCGCAGTAAGCACACTGGGCATTGCTTGCAGGGCACCGCTGAATGTGGTTAACATGTTGCTCAAGGTCCATTTTCCATCATACGGAGGAAGTTCACTTTCACTGAGTTTGTTAAAAAGGAACTGGTGGCCCACAATATACTCTGATTCAACCACTTTAGTACCTGTTAGCTCCAGTAGAGGTTTTACTGTAACTATATCCATAAAGTTCTCTCTGTTGGCCTCCACGTCCAAGGCAGCCAGCACACCAATGAGTTGGCTGTTGCGCTCACCAAAACACATGCACAGCTCTCCATGCACTGCATCCACAATGCTATAAAACAACCTCTCCAGCTCAGATTCATTCATTTGTTTTGTTTTTTCCAACATTGTCCTCCACTACATAGTCCTGTAGATTCTGGTTTACAACACGCTTTCTCTTACTTGGCCCAGTTGTCGTTGTGGCGTCGTTATTGGCCGCTGGTATAGATGTGTTCCATAATGCACAGAATTCTGTCTCATTGTGAAGTTGCCCAATGCATTCTGACACAGTGTTAACGAGTGTCACAGCGGTAAACAAGTCCATGTCCTCTGCTTGTAACAGGTGGTTAGGGGGCTGTAGCAGAGATAAAACCCTCTGGATCAGGTGAGCTATGAACTTGAAGCTCAGCTGCGTAATTGCGTGAAGGAGACCCACGGATTCAATGTGCACGTCTGCTCCAAAGGCCCTTGAACTCTCCACTTCAGTGAGTACTGTTGAAATACCATTAAAAAAAATCTAAATTGACACTGTCGCCAAATGACCTCTCCACCAGTGATCCAACAGCCGTTTTAAAGTTTGGCCTTGTAGTGAATTGATATTGTGGGTTTTTCTAAGGAATTTGTGGAGCAGATTACAGATATGGAAAACTTCCTCAGCTGCCTTCTCAACTGACATGGCATGAATAATAACTAACTGAAGTTGATGATTGAAGCAGTGCACATATGGGATATCATGGCCATGTTTATCCTTCAGTAGGTTCTGCACTTCTCCATTTTCCCCTGACATAAGGGATGCACCATCATAAACCTGGCTTAGTATCTTGTCAGTGCTGAGTCTGGCCTTTGTCAACTCATCAGTTATTGTTGTAGTTTTCGGCTGTAGCCATGCCTAATAAGCGTTCACATACTTTGTAATTGTCAGCAAGGTAATGCACAACTATTGAAATGTTTTCTTGTCCTGTGTGGGTTGCGGGTTCTGATAGTGTCCCATGATTCCCCGACCTCTGTGACAATTTCTTCTGTTAGTATGGAGCTCAACATTTCGATCACCTCATTCTGCACATGCAGACTTGTGGCTTGTGTATGTTGCATTTCGAGGAATGGATTTGGTTACTTAAGCAAGATGATGATCTTTTCGCAAAGTACACTCAAATAAAAAGAGAAAAAGTGTTTGCATTTTCGTCTGTCATATTGGCAAAACTGTCATCATCTCCTATGAATGGCATTTGGTTTACAGCTAAAAACTCGGTCATGTCAATAATAGCCGACATATAATATCGGTTATGTGCCAGCTGGTCTGCATGGACAAGAGTGCTGATCTCTGTACCTGTCTGTCTGCATCTTTTGGATTCTTTCCACATAGATTCACACCTCATGTGTTCTTTAGAGGAAGCATGCTTGCTCAACCACTTACTAGTCTCAGTTGCATGTTTCCAATCAGTGAATCCTTTCATGGAGAATGCCGTGTCTGAGGAACTGAACTTGCGACATGGTAAACAAAACACTGCATCTGCTTCCAACGAGTATTCAAGCCAGTCCCTATCTTGGTACCAACTGCAGCTAAAAGAATGCTTTTTCAGGCCATACAGGTTCACAGGGTATTTGTCCAAAATCACCTGCTTGGGTTCATCAGTTCCAAGGTCACACATTTTGAATAATTCCACTGGCCTGCTTGGTCCCACTGTCACAGGTTCACCAGACTGGCTAACGTTACTGCCAGCGCGAACACCAGAACCATCGCTTGGTGCAGGATTATGGCTGGTGCTGCCAGCAAAGTCTCCATATCACTGTCGCCAGTCGTTGTAGCAGGTGTTTGTGGAGCAACAGGTGTTGTACATCCATATTTTACACTTTCCATGAATTTAACCGGGCTAGCTTAAGTAGACGAAACCCGAACATGCGGGAAGACCAGAGCGGGGCAGCGAGTGAGAGGGAAACCCTGTTTTTCATAAACTATCAGTCAAACGCCTGTTCAAACATTCTGGCTGTCATCAAATACCTTTGGTAAGATTATGACTTCAAATTACACTTTAAAAATATTTTAAATTAATAAAATAATAATAATAATAATAATAATAATAATAATAATAATAATAATATACATATTCACACACACACACACACACACATATAAATACATATTAAAACATTACAGAAAAAAAGGAGAGAGCTATATAATGTATTATGCAAATTGCAAAATATTGGAGGGGGGGGGGGCAGGCATGTCTTGATGGTCTAAGTACAGGAGTAGTAATGACATTCTTCTATGCCATAAATAGCATGGGGGTGACGCACATTCTCTGTCCATTTAATGTGACATGCTGACCAACTTGTCTTGTTGTTCAGAACCACAGGCTGATGTAGATTGATTGATTGATTGATTGATTGATTGATTGATTGATTGATTGATTGATTTCGAAGTGTCATGTACCCAAAGTGCCCAGCCCAAATGGACTTACAAGACATTATAATGCAATGGTGTGCAACAGAAAACTCAGTACTTGTACACAAACTCCATTTCCACATAAATGTATACAGTACAAGATGTTCTGTCTTTTCTCTCATGCTTTACAAACAAAGTTTGCCACTAAGAAAATACCTTTTTTGAAACACAGCTCAAGTAGACAGATGACATTTTACTAAAGAATGCACTTCTTATTTCATCATAGAAAGGACAGTAATACATAAAATGGATTTCATTTTCAATTTCTCCCAAATCACAAAATCTTTCATCCTCTGAGGTACCATTGAATCTACCTGTTTCTATGGCTAATCACAATGTACTTGAATGTAATTGTGCACAAAAGGATTGTTTACTTTTGGGTAGATTTTGATTTTGAACATGGTTCTGAGCTATAGTTATTTTTAATAAGACAATGTGTTCTTCATTTTGGTTGCTATGTCAAAAGATCATCTTCCTTTATACATAAGGAATAATATACTGGCAGGCCCAGGGATAATCAATGGAGGTTTCCCAATTAAATAAAAAATGGTGGGGAAAAGAGTGAAATGAACAAATAACAAATTATGTTCTTATTTAAAGCCTCTGCTACTATACATTTCACCTCCAAATGTGTATAGACTCCATGTGTGTGTGTGTGTGTGTGTGTGTGTGTGTGTGTGTGTGTGTGTGTGTGTGTGTGTTTCTGCACAGAGTAATATATTAACAACATCATTTCCAAAGGGTGTAATGTTTTAGGACAGCGTTATAGTAACATTTTCTTTCTTACTGTTAATTTCAGTAACTTGAGACCGTGCAATCCCTGGCTCAGAGCAACGGACAGTTGTGACAATATAGTGTTTCTGGGAATCTGGCCCTGCTCTAACTCTGGGACACGACTGTAGTAAACAGAAGATTAACACCTTCTCATGCTGCCAGTGAGAGTGTCAGGGGTTCTGGTCTGGGACAAGCCAGCAAGGAAATCCCTTATACCACCACTCCAAGTTCACTCCACTGTACTGAGTCCTGTACCTAAACCTGCAGATTTTGGATTTTTATGTTTTTATGAGCTCCACATTTCCCTCAAAAATAGCAGCACTGGTTACTGGGTGAGCTGGGTGAATTAAGGGGGAGATGATATGGGAACAGTACATCTCTGAAACTTGCGCCGTCCACAGTCTATTTATCCTGATATTCCTCTTGGATCAGCTACTGTTACGTTACTGTTAAAGTGGACAGCTGCGACATGTAGGCCACAATGACACAATTTAATGCCTCAGTGAATTTTGTGTTGGAGCACCATTCCTGTCACTGAGTCAATTCACTGTGCACAGTGGAAAACCCTAAGTGGCCTCTGAACTTTCCCAAATTACAGTAAATGATGGCAGGCAATTTATATTAGTCAAATACAATTCACTAGAAGAGCAGGCGTAGCTAAAGTCAAATAACTAACACTACATTTATTCCTACCCTTTGTTCTCAATTTGTTTACACCCTTAGTAGGAAGATCATACAATATGTTATCTCCATTTGAAAATGTATATGCTCCACTGCCTGTTAATGTTAATTTGGTCCATGAATTTAAACAAAGCCAGTTTCTTTAAATGGGATGATGATAAGATGTTTGTCTCAACTGAAAATGTAATCAGCATAATACAGATGCAAACTAATGCCGTACATTAATCCTGTATCTTAATCTGGAGACTGCTGTAATGTATGGAGATACAACAGAACACTTGAACAAACAAAAGGGCCATTTTCTGCAGAGACCTCTTATTCAGCCTCAGAGCAGATCAGTATCACAACAAATACAAATTGGATTTCATGCCTGTCCCTCTCAAATCCACAGGACATAGAGACGCTCGATATGATTAAATATGCATCGGATCAAGGCAATTATAGGGTTCCTGGTATACTGGGAGGCTTTCTTGTTTCATTGTCTAACCTTCAGATGACTTCTGTAATTTGTCTAATAAGCACAGATGGGTGAAGAGACAGCAAGTGGCCATAGGCTGATTTAATCTATCAAAGCAGGAATAATTTAACAAAAATAAAAGTTTTACTGACTTTAGAGGAGATTAGATGATTTTTTGGAATAGTAGATGACGATTGATGGGGGTGATGGCAGCATATTCCTTCTAAGCAGGCAGACCTTTACTTTATCTGCCCAGAGTGTTGGCAGCAGCAGAGAGTTGGCTGTATTTCATGCTGCTCATCTCTGGCAACACACTGAGGCCAGTCACCTAGTCCTGCCCTGACCAAATGAAAATAGTTGAAACCCAACAGAGAGTGGTGTGCGTCAGATTAATGGGAATAACTAGATTAGTTCTGCTGGCAATTCCCTGGTGAAACAAGTTGTAATGGGGTGGGGGTAAAGCGTCACCTTTAGAGGAATATAAGACCGGACAAGGTTGGATTGCAAAGCTGATACAGTGATAACTCCTAACAATTACACATGTAAATTGTATATTGTATATTTTGGAGCCAAGGTGAAATACTGCTCACTCTCTCTCAAAATAGAGCAAACTTCTCTGTGCGGAAAGAGGGTATTGGGAAAGGAGGGAGGAGGAGACTGTCAGTGACTGTAACCTAGTGATGGAAACAGTTGGGGGAAACCCACCACGGTTCCAGTCACTTCACCCATGTGTTGAATTACTCATTACCAGAACTACTTGATGATATTGAGAATATTATCTCCATCCATGTATACAGCCTTGTTTACCCTTGGAGCCAGAACAACCATCCCTGTCCTCAGAGCGCATAGAGGCTAAAGATAGAGGTTCATTCCCTCCAACGCCCGGCCCCCAAGTCACATGCTCCTCCCTTCCCTTCCCCTCCCCTCACTTTGGGTCTAACTGTTGAGGACATTATCCTGAACTATGCTTTTCTTTTCTTTTCTTTTGAATAGTCGACTGGGACTATAAATAGGCTGGGCAGACTGGCTTTAATTGGGTTATGTATAGTAACTGTGTTGCTTGCTTATTAAGTAATTCAATGCACATTGTTAATGTTTGGTTGAGGGAGCATCTCTATATTTATATTTAGAAGGGTGGAAATTTAAATGTAGTTATTTTTAGAGAGCCCCGGTTCATCTCTGTCCTGTTGTTGCCATATTTTCTCCTCCAGTACATGCCTGCTGGAAAATTAGAAGCTGAGCAGCTGAATCTGTGGCTGTCTTCTGGTTTACTACACCACAGGCTATTAACTCAAGCCAGCGAGATAACATAGCCACAGCTGCTAACCTGCACATTGATTCAAGGCCTAGGCCTCTACTAGGCTATGTATAGCCAGCTTTTCCATTTTAAGATCCCTTGTCCAGAGAAAGCAAACAGTCTAAACATCTCCCTTATTTAAAGCAGCTACATGTAGAATTTTAACATCAATTGTTACTAAACTGCACAACTACAACTTCATGTCAACGTAACTCAGGGGCAAACAAATTTGGCTTTATCCATCTTCTCTGACATCTTGCATTATCACTTAGCTTGCAAGCAGCCTAAACAGAACCACAAAGGAAAGGACATGGCAGCAACATCCTCCTTTTATGTTTTTATTTATTTATTTATTTTACTGTTGAGAAACACTACCATTCATCACTCCTTAGAGGCTTTTCATTTTCTTGGACCAGTGACATTATTATGGTAATTATATCCAGCCATCAAAATGTATTTGACAATGATATATCAGTGTAAAGAAATCTACATATCAAAACTTTAAGCGACTCTTCTTTTCCCGAGATGGCTCATTCAGACCTAATCCGTTTATCTTGTGGTCAATTGAGTAGGTGGAACCTATTCCAATTCAAATGCTTTCTCTTTTGAAACAAAATACTGTTAGTTCATTGGCTGGTCAGTGCTGGGTAAGTGACATTCAGCGGACCTTCACTTAGTGGTCTATTCATAGCAGCTGTTTGGTCTAAATATAGTTTTGCTCGCCTGTTAGGTCATCCAGGGCAGCATTCATAGGCCATCATCACTAAAATGTGATTACATACACATGATAACCCCAGCTTGTCTTAGTAGATGAAAAATGATTTTGGTATATGAGGTGGTTACCAGATAAATACAAAGAAAGAGATTAGATTGCAACCAAATACAAACCCTGCAGGAAAAACGGGCTTACATCTATCTTCAGTGAACCTGAGGTGCAGCAATCTTTCCATATGAAAAGCATCTATGAATGAATAGAATGATATAACTGTAGGCTTTTTTTTTCTTTTTGAGCAGATTTATTTATTATGAATATTGAGAGCATTATTATAATGTGAATTATAAGGAATAAGGAATTAGGTGGAGCTAATCATAGATTTTACATGTGTTACTGTGTTATGTTTTTACATGTTACACAATAAAGTAACTTATGATCAAAATGTACTGGCATGTTCTTTTCAAAAAACATTATTTCTTTATTCAAATCTATAAGTTATTAATTACAATCAATAATCATGCAAATAGTAGCAATGTTCAGAAAGGTGACAAGTTGACATAAATAAATAACAGGTACATGCTGTGTTTACATACAGTGGTTAGATTATGTGATGCTAAAATAGTATTTCAATATCAATGATCACATAAGCCAACATTTGTGATAGTGTTATTATAGCAAAGGTTTGACCTAAAAACAAATTCAACAGAATAGGCATGCTGTATTTCTTTCCAAGCTATAACACAACTCTTTGTGGAGTCTGACATCTCATCACCAGACATCATGACAAGTCCAAAATCTACACTGTTCTCAATCAGGGTACATTTTAACTCAGTTCAGAGTATAATTTGAAATTATGGTACAATAAATGAAATAAAAAACATTCATGGTCAGTATTATACATCCACTGCCTGAATTCACTGACTTGAGAGTGAATGGACCTGAACCCTGTTATGACTAAAGTTCCCTACAGTTCTAGTAAAGGTCTATTATTGCCTCTAGCAGAGGCAGTAGACTCGACATTGGACATCTTCCCTGTTACAGTGAAATCTTCAGGGGAACTCTCTCCTGGTTCGTTTTGCTTGGTGGTTTGGGGTTCTGGTAGGAAAGTCTCACAAAAATAACAATGAGGATAGTTCCTGGAATAAAGAAATTACACAATGAAGTCCACAAGATTAAGCTATGTTTTCATTAATTAGTCTGTAAAGCTCTGGTTGCCCTATACATCAGACTGGCAATACGTCATCCGCTCTGAATTTTGATCGCCACGCCTCTTTTTTGGGGAAAACAACTCTGGGAATAAACAGGAATAAACTACAACGTTCGGACAAAACACACAGATATAAATCATGCTGGAGGCCATCAAGGCCAGGTCATTACCTCTTAGTTTTAGGTCACTTGGAGATTCATAAATGTAATATTAAATGTCCAGGTAGGGAAATGAGGAAATATCCTGCAGCTAACTGGGGAAATACCATAGGGGAAGACTGAAGAGGCATGCCTGAAAACAGAGCAAACGTGACTTTTCACAATGACGCAAACGCTTAATGACGGCCAGTGTTGGAAAGTAATTGCTTGACATAACTTGATGCACAAACAAAAGAAATGTTTTAAACAATGTAAGCATTCTGCCGACAGTTTTTATACAGGCCAAATACAACAGTGATCAATAGGAACGGTGTCTGTGTTTCCCCAAAAAAGTAGGCGCGGCCATGAAAAAAGCCACAGCACTCGGCTGTGCCGGTCTGATGTATACAGCTGCTTTTTTCACAGCCCTTTACAATACCTATGACGCCCAGGGTGCCCAGCAGAATGCCCACAGTCGACTGGATGGTTGGCATG
Source organism: Parasudis fraserbrunneri (assembly GCA_900302295.1). Taxonomy (NCBI): domain Eukaryota; kingdom Metazoa; phylum Chordata; class Actinopteri; order Aulopiformes; family Chlorophthalmidae; genus Parasudis; species Parasudis fraserbrunneri. The sequence goes on along the minus strand of OMKL01060121.1, from coordinate 10,617 downwards.
CCCTGTAGCTGCTTGGTGGCCATCTTGCAGTTTCCTCTGACATTGCAGGGGCATACTGTCACTGGAGGGAGAAGGAAGAAAAAGAGAGAAGAGCCCTCTCACAGATTCAGCTTTCATCACAGGATACACAGTACATCACAGTTTTTCAGAGTGAAGACATTTTTTATTTTTTTTTTTTACTAATACATGTTATTGTTATAACCATGGCCAGTTCAATCAGTATTTGTGAACATGAACAATTATCCTAAAACTAGAAACCAGAGAACCGAAACATACCAATGTACAGGCTGGAGGTGCTCCACTGACAATTAGTGGTAAATATGAATTACATTTTACATACGAATTAGCTTTATGATTGAGCAGTGCTTCCAGTTAAACCAAAAACTTTACCATTACAGTATACCAATAAAATCATCGTCTTCCCTTCTTTTCCAATTCAATCTCTGTGGAGCTGTGCAACAGCATTATGACATTAACAATCAGGGGGCTGGACAAACTCTTCTCTTGTTTCTGGCTATGGGAGACAGGGGTGAATGTTCACTGATAAAAATGAACTGGGACATAGGAATAATACTTTAATGCTGGAATTCAGTTGTATGTGTGGTTGTATTGTATATATTGTGTGTGATGTATGTGTGTTGTTTGTGTTGACCCTAGAACACTGCAACACACAGCCAGCCAGTAGCATTACATAAACACACATGAGCTGAGCACAGTACAATTCAGTCGTCTTGTCTCATCATTTCCCTGTGCTGACATTGGCTCATAAGATTATCTCTGTGTTACCTGGCAGGTTGATGAAGGTGCTCCTGGGTGGAGAGCTACTGTCTGAGATGGTGAAGGGCACGGTGTAGACCTCAGGGGCCAGGTATGGGATGTTTAAAGACAGATTGGTGTGGGTGTCTGGAGAACAAAACATTCAGTTGGTGTTTTTTTTGTTGTTTTTTTTTACTGTTGAAGTCAATGGAGAAATGAACACTCTCTGAAACACTAGTGCAGTGCCTGTTCAAAATGTGGCTTGGCCCCCGGTATTGCTGCTTGCAGCGTTCTCAAGAACCGCTCATCCAATCAACTTCACATTTGACACTGCACTTTCTTGGGTCCTCAGCAATACACCTGCCAAGTGTGAAGTTGATTGGATGAACGGTTCTCGAGAAAATCGAACGACACACATGCATGTACAGACAGAGACTATATACCATTATACCATTATACCATTATAGTTAGATTAGATAGTTAGATATAATGATGGGATGGTGATGGTTTCTATTTTCATTGAAAACACAGGAACTACAGCCTTCTCAAATGGTAACTATGGGACCTGGTCATGGCTTTGCTAACATGAAAGATTGAAAGAAAATAGAATGAAAATAATATATATTTTTTTAATATAGCCCAAATGAAGCAAGGGTGGTGAATACTGCAAACTACAGCAGATTTTTCTTTTATTTGAATACTTCACATCAATTTCTTTTCACATGGATAGAATGGAGTATGTCATATAACTTGGGCAAAACATACTGTATCAAATAAATGCATTTTGAGATAACTTTGTAACAAAACAAAATGTGCAAAAAGTCAAAGGGGGTGGGGTTGGGTTGCGAGTACTTTTTTACTATTAAAGCATAATAATTTTCTCTCTCTGTCTAAATGATGGGGTCTGTGATCTGTGATTTTTTTGACCATATGAATGTGATGTAGGCCTATATTCACATACATTCTTAAAGCGTTTGATCTGTAGATGGAAAATATGCTATTTGAAACTTTGTAACCATTGTAAATCAAAATAAAGGTCTGTTTTACCCCAGTGTTTCTAAACATTATCAACATAAACAAACCTTTAATAGCCACAATACAGCACATACAATTAAAAACTCATATGTACCTGTTGTCTGTTGTTAGTTATTGCATCAATAGCTCAGTCAATCAACTAGAGAATGAAAACATGTCTCCATTCTTATTTCTTATTTTTGGTGGTGGGGCTACACATTTGTTTACATTTGGATCACTGATTAGGCCTCAAGTCAGTTTCACTGAGACAAATTACTGTACCATCTCAGTATTTTTAACCCAGCATAAACAACTAATTAGCCTTCGGCTGGCAGGAGTAGCAAAGCACTGAGCAGAATACTGACCATGACCATCATGCTGAGGGGGGGGATTCTAGGTCTGTTAAGTATGTGTGTGTGTGTGTGTGTGCGTGTGTGTGTGTGTGTGTGTGTGTGTCAGGCAGGGTAGCATGCTGGCAGGGTTAGTGGTGAGTCTGGGTTGGTTGTTCTGTGATGGGTTTGGTGTGCTGGGTCTGGATATGTGAGATCTGAAGGACTGGCATCAGCAGCTGGAAGGCATTCTGGATGTAGGTGGCACTGTTGGACCCCTGTGGAGCAAGAATTGCACCTTCATTGTCATCATCACCATCATCATCATCCGTGTGACTACGCTATAACCATCATTAATTGTTATAACAATCATCATCATTATTATTACTATCATCATTAACCTTGTTATCACCACCACCATCATCATCATCATCATCATCATCATCACAAACATCATTATCATTTGCATCATTTTTTTTTTTATAATCATCATCACCGCAACTGGGATGGTAAATAACCACTGGCCACCAGCCAATTGCTGGTAAATCTTGTGGCTGGTAAGTTTGCGGTGGTACTGAGGCTAAGACCCCAGCCGAGGAGGGGTGCCAAGTTAACCTTAGTTTCAACCACACAAATAAAATAAATCAAACTTTGTCTTAACCAGGGTCTCTTTAATGTTTATTAACTAAAAAATGCCTCTTCAATAGTTAAAGAAATAATGCTATATAATATCTAATGTACTCTGCCTGCCACATTGGCAGGCAACCAATCATTGTTGGATTCTTTTCTATTCTAGAAATGAGTTTGGCCTGTAAAATACTGATAGTGTCTGGTAGGCTTTAGAAACGAACAGCTACTATCGTCTGTGGGTGAAATGATTGTCACTGTCCACAATCTGGGTAATGACCTAGTGGGTGACAGGATTTAAGGTTTATTAAATTTGCAAACATATTTGTTTTTAATTAAAAGTTAACATGGCAGAGGAAAAATTCTAAAGGGGACACTAAGTAAGGGATAATGCCTGACGCGCTGTAAATTAACATATTTTAATGGATCACAGAGGACGGTTGCCTCCGCCAAGTCCATTAAAATATGTTAATGTACAGCTTGAAGGGCATTATCCCGCTTGTACCATGGCCGACTGCCAAAGATAAAAAAAAAAGTATAATACAAATAAGAAGCATTTATTCATGTTTCAATGCGTTTTGCATTCAACATTAACACTTGGAATCTGAATAATACCTGGAACTAGTTTGTTGTTTGCTGTCTGCATCAGCTAGAAAGCTAATGTTGTGCTAGCAAGCATTACAGTAGCTAGTGTTGCATAAGGTTTGCAAACAGTGAATATGATCTAATAGTATGTTTAACACAAAGCTTAAGTAGCTATCCAGCCCCCCCCCTCCCCCCAAACAAATATGCTGTATGTAACGTTACTGTCACTGACAGTCTGTCATCAGCAGATTCAAGTTGTGTGGTACTTTAACGCCACCCTGTGCCAGGTTGAGGTGTTCTGGAGGACAAGGCAGATGAAGGCTTGATATAATGCTACCATCACTCAGCCACTGCACTTCCAACCAAAATCATTAAACTACCCAGCAGTGTTGTTGTAGCAAAGATATTCATTGATTTGAACTTGCTATTTGAATCTGGTGGTGCCAGACTGTCAGTGATGGTACATACACCATATTTGTTAGTGAATGTTTTTTTGGGGGGGTACACTAGGCGGCTGGATAGCTACCTAAGCTTTGTGTTAAACATACTGTTAGATCATATTCACTGTTTGCAACCCTTATGCAACTCTAGGGACCGCAATGCCTGCTAGCATAACATTAGCTATGGCAGGATGTTATGTGGCGAGTCCACACCATGTAGTCACTGCATTAATTTAGAATGGTGACAGTTTGGTTGGAATTACGTAGTAGGTGTCCATTATCAACTTTTAATGGACACCTACCAACCAATCAGAATCGAGTATTCACCCAGGCCATAGAATAAAACAATGATAATCGACCATCGATAACTGCAGCAACCATAATCATCATCATCATCATTTTGAGACTGCAATCTAATCATAAGACCGTCAACCTCATCCTATGTTAGGAATCAATTTTTACCTCTAGCTGCAGGCTGAATACGAACGGGTTCAGATCCTCTGCTTTCCTCTGGGCCTGAGAGAAACACAGAGACACAGGGAGTGGTGGTGAGAAACCAAGTAACAATGTGCCAGGAGTGATCCTAATAACAACCGCTGTGTCTCACTGTGTCTCTACTGTGAATCAGTAGTGAAGAAGCAACAGAAATACACACACACACATAAATATAAACATACACACTTACCCCGACAGTAAGCAGTGTGCCAGAGAATTTCTTGGCCAAACAGCCCATCTCCTTACACATGGCACAGGTCAACCTGTAACACAAACGTGTCATTTAATAAATCTCTCATCAGCCTCACATTATCACACATGCGCACACACTCATTTGCATAAACGCATGGTGTTAGGCGTGACGGTAACTTGAATCGTGCTTATTGCCATCGTAACATAGCAAACCTTTATTGTACGTATAATAACCATGTATTTCTCTCTCACAGCCATTACAGAACTCCCACTTTTTACACACCTGTGAGTTGCGACACAGTTGTTCCACCACCAAGAGGAATGGTTTAGAAAGCCCTGCAGTACTGTTGCAGGATAGGGGTCACTTCTATAGCTGCTATCACTGTATAAAGTACACTCTGTCACCAATGTATAAGGTACACCACACTGTTTATGAAAATTCACTGCTCTTACAGGCTTTGAGCCATGTTCCTGTGTGGTTTGCTATATAAAATAACAAGCACAGAGAGATTCAGTTACTATGCAGTTGAACCTTAAGAGTGGGAAAACCAAGTGACCTAAGACACTCTGAGAATGGTATGATCATCACTGGGAAAACCAAGTAACCTAATAATACAATAATGAATTAATTTCTAGAACTCAAAGTCGCTTTACACTAAGGGGCGTTGGTTGTGAGACAAACAACTGACAAGCGTAACACAAACACACAAGGATGGATGGGGGGGGGGGGGAAGAGAAGACAGTGGAGAAGAGATGGGTCTTGAGGCAGGATTGGAAAATTGTGAGAGACTCTGAGTTTCTAATGTCTTGGGGGAGAGAGTTCCAGAGCCTGGGAGCTAAGACACTCTGAGCATGGTATGAAAAGACACTTTGAGCATGGAATGATCATCACTGGGAAAACCAGGTGAACTAAGACACTCTGAGCATGGAATGATCATCACTGGGAAAACCAGGTGAACTAAGACACTCTGAGCATGGAATGATCATCACTGGGAAAACCAGGTGACCTCAGATCATTATCACTACCAGAACATGCTAGTTCCAGCATGTCAGAAATGGCCGCCTTGCTGTGATTTT
>OMKL01060092.1:0-39109 GCA_900302295.1 Parasudis fraserbrunneri | reverse complement strand
AGGTGGGTGGGTGAGTGGGTGGGTGGGTGAGTGGGTGGGTGAGTGAGTGAGTGAGTGAGTGAGTGAGTGAGTGAGTGAGTGAGTTAAAACAAAAAGAAATGTAATTTAAAATTTTTAGATGCGAAGCACCTCACAAAAGTCAGTCAGTCAGTCACTCACTCACTCATGCACTCACTCACTCACTCACTCAGAGTTAGCCACTCTGCCCCCAGTGGCGGTTCACAGGTATGGCATTTTGACTCATGATTATAGAATCGGCCCTCAAAACAGTTCCATAAATGATTTACACTTTGTGTCCGGCCTAACAGCGTCTGTGACAGCATAACAATAAAGAGAAAGAAAGAATTCTAGACTACTCAGACACAGCCAGTGTCCTTAACCATGACTCGGTCTGACACCAAGGCAAACAAGAGACATTTCAAGATTGCATGTTTTACGTCGTCAGTTAATGCTTACGCAAAAGAATCCTCTTCGTGCTCATGGCCACTAACACGGTATGCATCTGATGTCTTCCGTTCACAGCTATCGGTCTATCCTTCAGCTCGTGAAGCCATGGTACGATGAGGTCAAGGACTACGCGTTTCCTTACCCCAGGGACTGCAACCCCCGGTGTCCGCTCAGGTGCTACGGACCCATGTGTACACATTATACACAGGTAGGGAGATCATGGACCGGTGTGAATGACTGGAATTCTACAGCGCTTTTCAAGTGGAATGGCTGATGTAAATTTTTCAGTATGGGTGGCCCCAGTGGGAATTGAACCTCCGACCCCGGCAGTGTTAGTGCCATGCTCAGAGCGCCAATCGCTCTACCCACTGAGCTACACAGAACCATTGTTATTCATGTAATAGCATGGTAACATTATACTTTAGCCTTTCGCGCAACAATAATGAATAAGCACTTGCAAACTTATGAGGAGCCAAGTCGTTCTTTAACGAACTGTTCTTTAACTGTCAATTACTGTATAGCACTTGGGAACAAATAAAGACCTAACCACAACTTAAGTAATATTAATGAAACGTAAGCTAATAAGCTAAATGGGTAATAACATCGCTTTGTTGTATTAACGTCATCGTACGGTAACCAATGGATTGATATGCGGTCGCAAATCCTTCTCCTTTACAGATGGTGTGGGCAACATCAAACAAAGTCGGCTGTGCTGTCCACACCTGCCACAATATGAACGTATGGGGTTCGGTGTGGAAGAGGGCAACATACTTAGTCTGCAACTACTCACCCAAGTAAGTGAACTGTATAAATGAATTACTGGACTATATGCGTTTACTGTGACTTTTAGGGCCATCGTATGCATAAGTATGCCGGTGACGTGCTGTGAGAGGGTGAACCTGTTGACCCGCCGACGACTGGACGGGGCTAATCTTCATTCAGAGGGGTTGTCCCTCGACATTAGGGCTGTTGCAAACACACAGTTCTGTGCCGTGCCGTGCAATGCCACCCATGTTGCTGGAAGACCCAGATAACCTCATTACAAGCCTGTGTACGGGTACTGCATTCCAAAAGCTCCGGAGACTCACAGAATTCCAAAAGAATTCTTTCCCTAATTCCCAGAATCAAAGCCATGTCTGTTAGGACTTGTGACTGACTTGTGACCCAGGCCCTTTAATCTCATTGCGGGGGAGACGTACTGTTTTTAAGAATAAGCGTCTCTGGTCATTGACGACCTACATTTTTAGCTTGCTAATTGAGAATATGGCCTCCATGACTGTGTGCGCCGGCTCGTTAATTTGGGGCACGCCACTCTCTGTTGGTGGGATCTGCAATAGAAAGTCAGAAGAGGCCTCAGCAACGCTCAACCGTTGTTTTTTTTTCAAAATCAGCCTCATGTTTTATTAGATGCGAAGCACCTCGTAGGCTGACATTGTCACTCACTCACTCACACACTCACTCACTCACTCACTCACGGTTAGACACTCAGCCCCTGGTGGCGGTTCGCAGGCATGGCGCTTTGACTCATGTGCAGAGAATCTGACCTCGTGCTTCGCGTCTATGACACTGTGTGTCCTTGTTTCAAGATGGCGGCTAGCTTAAGGTGCATTGCTACTTAAAAGTTTACTCGGACATGAAACTGCCAGTTCTTTGGTCACCAAACCCACCAGACGTACTTATGGTGTGTGTGTGTGTGTATGTTTCTGTCTTCCAGGGGCAACTGGATTGGAGAGGCTCCCTACAAAGTAGGTGTACCATGCTCAGCCTGCCCTCCCAGCTATGGAGGCTCATGCAGCAATAACATGTGCTTCCCTGCCCTCAACACAAACTATTTGCACTGGTTCAAATAAGCAATGCCCCCGACACCCCTCCTCCCCCTACACAAGATGACAACCTGCCCCCAGAGACATTTTTTTTTTACTCTGTAAGGATTTGCACAACAGTCCTGGACCATGCTATTTTGTATATATGGGCTTATTTAAGGACACAAACATGCATTTGAAGGCAGCGGACGTTCCGACGTCGATGACGTGTACATGAACTGTAAATGATTTTGTAATGTTTTTGGTTTTTTTATTCGAACTTTTTAATTGCTATATAATGCTTTGGATTGATGGAAGGTAATTTATCTTTGTGAAGGGGTCTTTATTGTTTTATATTCAGTATGTATGTGGAGCTGCGGCCACTTTTCAGTTGTTGTTTTTTTTTACTATAACTATCACTACTATCAGTTTACCATTGACCATGTGGTAAAAAAATACATTTTTGGGAGAGCGACGAGGTGTAAGAATATCACAGCTGCTTATTTTTATTCAGTGGTGCTAAAGGCATCACACATTCATTGTGTGCTCTGCCTAACTGTCAGTGTCATCCTTTGAACAACTAGACTTTTGACCTTAGTTGGGGGTCATGAAGCTCTTTACCAGTACAGTAGCCTAAACCTCAGTGAGAATCCACAGTGTCTCAACTTATATGTTCCACAACCCATGTATTGGCTTTTTTGTTGTTTTGTTGAATGAACTTATTGGAGAGAGTGAATATTAAATATCAAGTTGACATCACTCCTATTTTGTTGATTCAACTTCAATTTAGTCGATTAAACTAAAAAAAGACAATGCAAAAAGGTTTCTTGACCTATTTGCATTGTTTTTTTTTTGTACAATCAACCACTGTATATGAGTGATGCAAACTTTAAATGTTATATTCACTCAGTCAATATTTGTTGATTGAACTCCTATGTAGTTGATCCAACAAAAAAAAGCCAATGCAAAAAGGTTACTTGAAAATATAAGTTGAGACAACGTATGACGATTGAAGTTGAGACAACATGATTTTTATAGAGCAGATACAGATATTCATTAGCGTCCTAAAAACAAATTGGCGGTAATGTGCACTTTCTGTGAAGGAAAAAATACAAAATCAAAATGGATAACGGGTAGTGGATAGGAATTTCAGCTGATTGTTCAATTTCAGCATAACCTAAGGTCAAAATGATGCACAAGATGTCATAATTCCTCTTATTACGAGTTCCCAAGACAGCTCATTTCTGTCAGGAATCACTCACATCATTAGTTATACCTAAGATAAAGCATAACATCATGCTGAAACTGAACAGCAGGGAGCACTGCGAACGAATCCCCCAAAGGGGATGTAACTTACAGAGTACAACATTTGAGTAGTTGCATACAATACAGAGTAAAACCAAAGCAGGTGGAGGCTGGGGTGGTGGTGGGTGAAAACCTTACTTCAGGTGCAGCAGCAACACTTTACAACGCACTTGCATGCGCAAACAGGGTGTGCGCATGAATGGGGAGTCTTTAAATAGACCACCAAATCAGTGTAGGTGGAACTATGGAGTCAGCTAAGCTGTCACGCTCCACACATGACTTAGAGTATCCTGAAATAAATAAATAAATAAATAAATAAATAAATAAATAAATAAATAAATAAATAAATAAATAAATAAATAAATAAATAAATAAAATGTAGCAAATACAATTAAAAACTCATATTTACTTGTAATCTAGTATTAGTCCTTGTATCATGAGTTCAGTCAATCAATTACAGAGTGAAAACATATCTCCATACCTTTTTTGTTTCCATTTGGATTATGGCTGGGGGGCCTTTAAGTAAGGTAGTTAATTTCACTTCATGAAAAATTTATTATCAATTGATAACGTTTTTCTCATACAAATATGTCACACACAGACTCCGTACTGTAATAATAATACTCAAATGTCTCCAATATCTTTAAGGACATGACACCATATGGCCAAAATTAGATTTGATGTGTGTTGTGGCAATAAAAGGTTGATAAATTAAATTTTCTATTTCATTCCATTCAAGCCTGAAATTACAGTTGAAAGCATATGTAACATAATTGCCATCATAGTGCCATATATGCTTTTTGTTTGCCTGTTGACTCTTTCTCAAGAAAAAGTGTGAAGAATATTTCTGTGATTTTCCTCACATTGGTCTTTCCCGTTATATGTGATTATTAATTTGTTTGTGATAAGGGATGAATCATGAACCATGACCATCACTTTGTATGGAGTTTTCTTACCATGTAATTCCAACCATCTCCACAGATCGAACATGACATAAAACTGAGCGCCGTTTCACTATGAGTGAGAAATCTCTTCAATGAGTCACAACAAAAGGAAAAAGCACATGTTTATCAGTCTAATTCTAGCTTGTTCAGGACTTCAACATACAATCACAGATTATATAGCTGTGTCTAAGCCTCTCAAGCCTCTGTAGATGTTTGAATGACTGAGTAAAATTGCTAACATGATCTCGAGACCGGACACAACTGGCACAACTGCTGTAGGCTACTAAATGTGTTCACATGGATGCTTAATGAAAACCATGATTATGGAGTGGTGACTTGGCTCATAACAAGGCTTCATTTGTTTTTACACCTGTTTATTACAGGTGTGCGTGTCTGTGTATCTGTCTGTGCCACGGTTCTGATCCAATTTGGACAAAACATTGCATATAGGTTGACAGGAGGCCAAGGACCTGAATTATCTGATATTTTACTAATCGGTCAATGACACGTATTTTATTTGAATTAATTTCTACCATTGTCCATTGAAATCAATATTCTGGATAGAGTTCCACATTTTGAATGTACGAGGGCGATACTACACAGGTTCGCTGCTCTGGACACTCAGATTTACAACATGGAAATGCCAGAGTGAACCTTGTATGTAGTTGATATACCTATGCATTAAAAAAATATATTTCAATGAATCTCTTAGTTACATCAATAGTGTGCTGTCAGAACAGTCTTATATTTAAAGGTTAAGTATTTAATGTCCACTATTGTCCATTTGGTCACTGTCATCTTGTTATCAACCAGGAACTGCTCACATTAAACTCATAAGTTGACACATCTAGTGATCTATGCATGAAAATTATTCTTTTTTTCAGCAAATCACAACAAGATTGGGTTAGCTAAGCAGTATTATGTTCATAGGTGAAGTATTTAAAATGCTCGCTAGTTGGCAAAACAAGGCGGTTGGTCTGGCCAGACCGCACATCACTTTCTCACTACATTATTCTACACACCCACTGGCAATCTTCAGGGAAGGAGAGAATCCTAACCAGGACATGTTTTTACTGGCTTTAAAAGTGAAATACAAATACAAATAGTCACAGCTGCTGAAGTAGAATTGGATGCGGCTGATCGTCAGGTGCACCGTTATGGTTTATAAACGGAGACGTCAGCGGTTAAGTGAGTGTGTGGTGAGTGCACACACATCGACTCCAAAGTTGAAGGAAATGCGCAGGGGGACAGCAGCACTTGCAGGCTTTGCCTGCTCATGTGCCAGTGTAGGCATCTCTGTGATTGCCATTGTAGTTTCGGTTTGTTTTTCTATGAATGACAAATGATTTACCCAATTTTAATCTCCCTTGCATAAATGCCAAGGACCCTTAGTTTTGATAGGAGTGATCTAATTTGCTCTGCACATCCATCCCATAATAATAATAATAATAATAATAATAATAATAATAATAACACATTAACAAAACAAAATATAAAAGAGTAAACATATATTTTCTTAACAATAGCCTATACCTAGTGGCAAAGCATGATCTAAATTTAGTCACAAATAATGCAAACTTTTCACAACTTGAAAACTTTTTGTCTTAAGTTTCAGTTTGGCCCCAGAAAGTGTTAAATTAATACAGTACAGTTCAGTATGCTACATTTAGTCAATGAACCAAGGGCTGTCAAATTGTTCAGCAATTAGCAAAGTAATGAGGATTTTATTGGCAACATTTTAAAGGAATAGCGTATTTTTCATTGTATCTTCAGGAATACTTAATTAACTGATATTTTTTGATTGATTTGTGCTTCACTTTCTTTGAAGACAGATCTGTTGTATGCCATGCTTATTCGTCTGCCAACCTTTAAGTGAGATTTTTTTCTTGTTCTTGTCCGACAGCAGCAATAGCGCTGTTTACCTAGCTGCCATTTTACCTCGAGCCTTTCCTTTGAAACTCAGGTTGTCTTTTAACAGACCTGTAAACACTATCGTGTGAACGTCTCCATTTGCAAATGTTACTAAGGACAAATCTTCACACCATCTGTTTTGAAAAACAGAGTTAAATTATTTTTGCTAACATTGAAAATAATTAGTAGAGTCTCTAGAGATTTTTTGTGCTAACTTTAATTGTTGTGGTCATTGGGATGAATCATTTCAATACAAAAAGGGAAACTCTTCGCAAATCCTGGTTTAACCATGACAAACACAGTGACCATTCAGTAAGCAGCAGCAACAACACTCAAGTTCAAGTGCAATATCAAGCATAACAAACTTTAGAATTGTGTTAACAATCCTTCAACTTGATAATTTACTTTAGGTGCCACAACTAATGATTAGGCTCCTAGGAATTATAGCTAGCAAGTAGCTGATGGGTAACTTCTAGAATTAGTTAAGCAGGTAGAAAATGGGTATTTCTTCACTGCATGTGTCCTTGGAGGGCCACTAGATTTTGCCATCGCAACTGAGACATTGTTACCTACCCTCTAATCTCCCTTATCCTCCATCAAGTGGGCTATTCTAGATGATGGTATAAAATACATCAAATAGGCTATTATAAAGACAATCCATAAACATGTTTTTTCACTGAGGCAGCAAAATTGATCACTAACTAATATGTTAACATGGCTCATTAGTCCTTGACTCATCATACTCTAACTAATAGCTAATACATTATTAATTAACATATAATTCCTGATTACTTTCTAAGAATTTAATCGTTAGTTGAGCCCCTAAAGTAACACCAAACATCCTTACCCAGCTCTAATGCTCATTGTTCACTACAGCAGAGAATGGGAGCAGTGGAGACAACACTAAATAATGTGCCTATTTCACATTTTGAGAGCTAATTCTATAATTTCAACTCAAAAGATGTGTGCACATTTTGGACATGGAAACAGAGTTTTGCCTACAAGATGACGTTGACGAAAAACTGGTCTATTGGTGCATTTCACTGAAGTCAGAAATAGGAAAAATCTGACCTCCTACTTGGAAAAATGCAAAGGAACAGCCATTTACAGTAAGTCGGTTTTCAAGTCAGAATTTCAGGCAAGAGCTCTCTGGCCCGAGTTTGCCAAGATAGAAACACCAGACATCACAGCAAAATGGCAGTGCACACAGTGAATGGTAAACAAAGTTCCCTTTGCATAGATTTTTACTTGAAAAAACAATTAATCTAAAGTACTCTGTCATTTTTATACTATGATGACATGTTACAGCAGCCTATTCCTATGTTGCAATAACATACTTGTTGTAGCAGCCTATTTCTATCTATTTATAACATTATTTTTTCAATGGAGACAGATGTCAGACGGGTAGACATACACAAGCCTCACTAGATGTCTTGCCTAGATTACCAGCGCATAGTCAGAAAGTAGGTAAACATAAAATCCTGTGGGCGTCCATTTAGCTGAGGGCGGTAGGAGCCGGAGCTTCCCTTTTTTTTTTGGTGTTGTTGTTTTTTTTATGACAACAACACTTGAGAGGTCTACTGTAATCCTTATCCTCATGTTCACTGCTTATCAATTTTAATATTGACATACATATTTGTTTGGGGAATAATACTTAGGATATTCTGTTGCAAAAGAGGCATACATGTCGACACCAAGTGGTTCTGGTAGTGCAGCCAATATGACCCAACAAAGGTGACTGGAAAGCATAGAACATTTAATGGAACTTTCTGGGACTAAAATTCATTTTTCCAGAGAAAATTGTAGCCTTTGATTTGTAGCTAATACTTATCCAATTCTGTTCTGTAAATGAAAAATATTGATTTGACCTTTACTTTGCCCTAATAATGCCCCTCTCACCTGAATAAAATACACATATATCAAAAGTTTATTTTCCTGTGCATGTGCACTGCAACCAAGCTTATTCTTGTCCTATACAGTAGCTGAACCCACAAGATAAGTCAACCACTGTACCGCTGCCTTTGGCTTCCACTGGTTGCCATTTTATTCACAATAAAAAGTTACCTGCAGCTTAAATGATAACTCAGATTTGTTTTCGGCACTTTGCTGTAATAAAATCATTTGGGGCAAGAATGGCAGCAGTCAAAGAATGTCCTCAGAAACACAAATATGTCCTAGTTAACAGTGAAACTGCGGTGATACATATCTAAAAATAAATGTCATTAAATCAATGTTGCAACCTTTTCTCCTACATTTGTACCTTTTTATTAGCATTGTGCATTCCATTTAAGCCTCCATGTTTACTCCCCACTAACTTTGTGTGCACATTTCTCATGTCAAATACTCAAACCAGGTCATGGATAGATCTTTTAGACCTTCCCATGATGCCGTGCAGGCCGGTGTTCCGGTCAAATTTCAATATATCCGACAGTGTTTTCAATACAAAGTACAACTCTTCTATTGACCTAATATAGCTAGTTAATCACTACTATTCTGCTGATGTTTGCTTCCTTATAACTAGCAAAGCTTAGCACCTACCAAATGGAGGGTAAACAAAAAGACTGCCCCATAACAAATGACCCCCAATGTCTGTTGTGACTGTAAAGTGACCACTTGCTGAAACAAGGAAGTGATCAAAATCTAGTTGTGAAAGTTGTCAATGTTATTTTATAAGATTTTATTCTAAAGCTATTAATGGTAGTGACAGCACATTACGGAACTTTACACATAACTTCACCATGTAAAGAAAGGAGGCCACTTTATTTCCACAGACCACAGAACACCGGGTTGCAAAGAACGATGGGAAGGGCTAAAATTGTCTATATGCTGAAATTATTTTCTAAGACATGTCTCAGTACAATGTGAGCATTTCAGCATTAAAAATTACATATTTGTGTGTTATTGAGGATGTTATTTGACTGTTGTTGTGCATGCCCCAAAATATTTAATTGTATCTGGGAAAGCTTCAGCCAACTTAAAGCAGAGAAAGTACAACTCACTCAATAGTGTCCCAGTTGTCGGGATTTTGGTCGGAATAGATTGCTGCAATGTTAAAAAAATAACCTCGGTTATCCTTTTTAGTTATACTTTTAGGCACCATTGGGTCTGCAGCCCAGTTAGCATATAACCAACAGCAGAACAGTGATGAGGCTGTGAGCAGTACGAATACACGGTATATATCTACATGATTAGGTCATGATGTTATTGCTTACACTAATGCTGACATTGCTTGCACCATTAGAAGCAGCAATGGAGGACATTATAAAATTTCCTGAGAGGACATTGGTGATTGATGAAGTTATATTTAAAGGGCATTTTTTTCCCCTTAGCAGATGTTCTTTAATTTAAATCAGTAACATGGGAAAAAAGTAATGATATTCTCTGTTTCTCGCATCTGGTTGCTCCCCATCAGAAGCCTCGTCAAAATCATGCTATGGCTTGCCATTGTTTAAGGAAAATCCAATGAATAAAATATAAGTGAAAATTCTATTTTCCATATGAATAATGCAAAAGAGGGTACACTATTTGGGTTCACCTCCCCAAGGTTAGACTATGTTGTTGTTAGTTCCCCTGCCTTGCCCATTCTTTGTTCTTTGTGTATGAAATGATAGGATACAATTCAATCAACTGTTTTTTTTCTTTTGTTTTGTTCTGGGGGGAAACTTTGCCTCCTCCCCTCCCCTATTTTATTCTAGGAGATTGAATGGAAATTCCAAACTCAGCATGGGGTGTGTGGTGTCAGGGCTGTGCCATATGGAGTGATAGGAGTGTGTGCCAAAATCTTTCACTATACCACTCCTTTCCCTCCCTCACTACCTCTCGCTTCCATCAGGAAGATGAGGAAGGAAAGGGAAGGAGGAGAAGGACAGAGAGAAAGAGGTGTAGATGTAAAAACTGGGACAGATTATACACTTGAAGGGGAAAAAAACACCCATTTTATGGATTCACATAATGTGTTATTCCTGGCCCCAGGAGAGTTCAGTCAATATTTGTGAACATGCTCCAACCTCTCATAAATTTATAAATCAGAGAGAAAATCTTCAAATGTATGATGTCACCTGGATTTAAAATCTAGGGTATTCATTGTCTATTTATTTATATAAAGTTAAGTTTAGATAAGTAACTAGTTAGTTATGGTCAGGTTCCGCATGGGAAAATTGTGGTTAAGGTTAGGGTTAGTTTTAGGTAATGGTAAGAAGGTCAAGATAAAGGGGAATGCTACCCATTTCAAGAATTCACAAAGGTTTCCAGACTATATCACGTACCAGTGTGCGCACATCACTGGGGCAAAAAGCATAGGTAATCTTGATCAGAACAACTGGGCAGACAACAGTATCTACACAATTGTTAGATATAGCTAGCAATCTAAACAATAAAACTATAGAGGACAGCTCATTGTTTATGCACTGCTGGTATCCCTGCGTAGTATTATAGTTATGTTGATGAAATTCCGGCAATA
The DNA here is from genome assembly GCA_900302295.1 of Parasudis fraserbrunneri. NCBI lineage: Eukaryota > Metazoa > Chordata > Actinopteri > Aulopiformes > Chlorophthalmidae > Parasudis > Parasudis fraserbrunneri. Next base: position 28,241 of record OMKL01060092.1, on the reverse strand, counting down.
ATAATAATTGAATTTGATTGAAACGCAGTGGTGAGTATATTTTGCCCTAGCACAGATATGTGAAAGATTAGTCCATAATAAAATGCTAAATGTCTTCATAGAGGGCGAATGAAAAGGTCCTTATAGAAAAGTGAGTAGTGCTTCAACATCATCCAGGACCAGCCACAGGAGGAGGCAGAGTTGACTTCCCAACTCTATACACAAGCTTATATTGGAGCTTTTATCGCAAGGTGATTGATTCTTATTACTGTGTAATTACTGTGTAACAGGTTGAAGTCTTGCACTTACAGTTATTCCAATGTGGCAAAATGACATCCAGACATTTTAATTTGAAAGGAACTTTGGCCATGGACTGCCACGGTTTCTACATAGAGGCCCATTATACTTTTTAGTGCAGCAGCTCAGAACAGCGCTGGGAATGACTCAGGCCTAGGTTACACTTATCATTTCAATGCGACTTTTGTGCCAGATCGGAACACGGGTCTGATGTCCACACTTGACACTTGAATGCGAAATCTGTGGTCGGATATGTGTTTGGATCACATGTTCCTGCAAAAAATACGTAATGGTGAAATACATCTGGTGAAATACATCTGGTAAATGGCGAGAGAAGCCATGTTCTTCTTGTTTGAAATGTTGTGTCTGTTATTATCAACAATAGTTTCCACCCATCTTCTCACTGGATAACAGCTTTCTATAATAACTGAATAATACGGAAACGAATGTGCCTGGACTAATATAGCCTCAATATTCTGTAGCCTATCCTGTTTGTCATCTGATGGGCCAAACTTGAAAGCATGGCTATACGAGGAGACACCTGGCGTACTGTGGGGAGGGAGCGGGGTTCGTTATGTTATGGCAACGACGACGTAATAGGGCAGGCCCAACTTTTAAGGTTTCTATCATTACTTTTAATACATTTTCAAAACATCAATACAAATCACAGACAGCAACTACAATCATCAGAAAGCAGTTCATCCCGGATCAATCCTCTAATCAGCGTCAGTTTATTTTAATTTTCACTCTGGAGTTTGGGGGGAATACATCTTTTAAGAATACATTTTTCGCCTACGTATAATTGTGCACGAAACAGTGGATGAGGTAAGCAAAATACAAATGTATTTACACTTTAAAATGAGAGGAGAGAGACAATCGCTGCCCCAATTAGGAACTGTGTGTGAGAGAGTGAGAGGGAGAAAGAGAATGAGTTTGTATGCGTGTGTTCTAGCCTATTCCATTTGTATTTGCCCAATATAATAACATTGTGTGCAACATTAAATATTTAATCAGCTGTGCGTAATGCGAAAAATACTGAGACTATTATTAAAAGTTGAATGAATAAAGAAGAATAGCAATAATCATCCATCTAAAGAGTAAAATGTTGGTAGTATCCTATGCATACTGGGAGACTCCTGCCGGATCCGTGGGGCAGAAGGCATGGTTTTAATGACGTAGACAGTAGTCTGCCCACATTGTGCCCAGATTGCTGTCCACACACGCATGAAATCTGATCAGAATGCGAGCCTGACCACCTCGGGATGTGGTCTGGCTCATCCGATCACAATGTGAGCAAGATCCGATCTGGGACTGTCCAGACCTGACAGTTAATGCGTGATGGATGATAAAAGTCACATTGAAATGACAAGTGTAACCGAGGCCTATGTCATGCATTTCAGCTCATATTGCTAATTGGCTCGAGCACAGCATGTTTACAAACAGGAAACCCATCTATATGTCATTCCTGTGCCCCAGGACAGTTCCGTTTAAATGTGTGAACATGCATCACTCTCTCCTAAAGCTAGAAATCAGAGAGAACCCTCAAATGTGAGATCTCACCTGGATGTAAAAGCTGGGGCTTCTATGGACAATGAATGTGATACTGACATGGTGGAACCATAAAATGTTAGGTTCTCACACTAAAATGAGGTTTATATTCTAGTATTGCTAACAGGTCAACCGGAATTTAAAACTCACATTGGTCTAAGACCTCACACAAACATTTTATTTAAAGGTCCAATCTGTGATCCAAATGTAAACTAATTGGTAGCCTCACCGCTAAAAAAACAAAACTGTGCATGTATCTTTTGAGTTGAAATCCTCTCAAATTGTGAAAAACGTAATTTAGTGGTGTCTCCACATTCTCTGCTGCAGGAAGCATTAGCGCTGGGTCAGGATCTTTGGTGTTTACTGCCCTTGCATACCTGGTTAGACTGTTGTTGCTCTCTGCTGTGTTTCCATGGGAGAGACTCCAGGGACATTTTGGATGAAAGCATTTGACTAGGTGAAGGCAACCGAACACACAGACAAGTCTCTGGACGTCACAGAATGTCCCTGGAGACTTCTGTAGCCAAGACTGTGGAGATCTCTGTTAATATGGTGAAGCAGTATATTAGAGGTATATTATAATATATATTGCCTCACTCTGGTGAAGCATGCTGACGAAATGACCCTAGTGGCATGTCTGACCGATGAATACTCCCTGTCCAAGAATGTTAACTTTGTGACGACCATGACTTCCTGGTTTGAGGAGAGCTCTCTCCATCTCAACACAGGCAAAACAAAAGAGATGTGCCTAGGGAGCTGTAGAGCAAGCAGCATGCCACACACAGTTCCCCCCCCTCAGTATTATAGGACAGGAAGTGGAACAGGTCTTAAGCTTTAAGTAACTGGGCACCAAAATCTTAGAGAACCTGTCCTTCACTGACCACATAGACAATGTCTACAAAAGGGCCCAACAGAGACTTTTTCTTTTATGGAAGCTAAGGAGTTTTAATGTTGGACGTGAGACACTCTCTCAAGACTACAAGGCACTCATCGAGCGCGTACTTGGACACTAGGACCACACAGATGCAACTGACAGACTAATGCCTCTAAAGTAGTAAGATGGATTTCACACAAAATACTTGACAACCCTAACCACCCACTCCACAACTCATCTGAACTCTTGCCACTCGGTTGGCGATATAGGGTTCCATGGACAAGGAAAAATACTTTTAAGAAGTATTTTATCCCAACTGCATTGTCAATATTAAACAAGAAGCACTGAAGTGTGGACTAAAGCTTCTTTTGACAGTATAATGATATAGTATGTGTATTTTAGTGCCTTAATGTTGTAATGCATTTTACTGTTATTTATTGTGACATCTGTTTTACTGTGTTCTATGTAACCAAGCTACATATGGAGCCAAAGACAAATTTCTATTTTTAACCTAAATGGACAATAAAGCTTTTTTTTATTGAATTGGATTAGAATATTAGCAATATATTACATATGTAATATATTAGCAGTATACTACATATGGAATATATGTAATATATTAGCAGTATATTATGTAATATATTAGCAGTATATTACAGTAATATACTGAATGAGTAGGAGCATACTGAAAGACTTCTGCTTTGTAGTGTTCATCTGAAACAGCATCTAATTTCTGCTCCCCTATTGGGACTTTGTGTAATATGTAGTAACAGAAATCCATTTGTGGGTCACAGAGAAATGGAAGAAGTAGAGGAGGAAAGGAACTGGGACACACTCTGCCTCCTCACCTGATGCCATTACTTTTTTCACACCCAATCCACGATGCAAAGTCAAAACACTCCACGTGCACTTTTGCCAGAGGCAGAAGCAACAACCTGGATGCACACTGGCTTATGGGATGGACTGAATTATGTCACTCCAGGAGGCCATCATCTTTACACATGCTTACACTGATGCTATGACAAGAAATAAATCACTCAGTACTCATTAAATATTTGAAGTGGATTTGGTTATTCACAGTGGTGTTGTGCCACCAGTTTGGGCATCGTTTAAATTTTTTCAATTCCGGTGCCAAAACCGATTCATTAAGACGATGCTGGTTCCTAAATGGTCCCAAAAATCGATACTTTTCTTTTTCTTTTTTGAATAAATACCATGCAAACACCAAATCACCAATTTAAAGTTGGTGAATGTCATCTCTTGTTCTATCAGAGCCATTGTTACATCCCTCTTGCTATGTTCCCTCTGACCTGCATCTCAGATCAAACATATGGCTGCATCACACTGCTTATAGTGTAAGTACATCGATCCTCACAATTTCGGTATTCATTTCGGTGCCACACATGATTCAGTCTGGGTAGTATTGACCATGTTGTACCCAGTACCACTCTGTACTCGTTTTTCAATACCAACCCTACTGTTGTGTTTAGCCAGGTCATTTACACGAAGGAGCTGACATCCTGAAACAGTTTATTTTGGCAGTGTGGACAAATGTCTGTAGGCATATTAAGGACCATATTTAATTTTTAATTTCTTTGCTTTTATGGGAAAATGTGATATTTGGGTTAAATGAACAGCTGGAAGGAATAAAAAGCTAATCTTTTTAATTAATTTATTAATTCAAATGAATTAATGGATATCATTATATATATATAATTATTATTTATGTATTTATTTTTAAACATTAAGTAAAAATTCTAACTCAAATTACCTATAAGTTCTTTGTTGTTTCCCTTCCTGGCATGATGTATATTTCTATATTTTCTATTTGTGAATGTTTATCTTGTCGCCTACTAGACCGATGACAGGACTTGGAACCAGATTACAGAATGAGGGACATTGTTTTTTATTTATACTGAATGTTTACAAATGTATTTGCAGTAGGGAGATTTATTGCACTGCTCCTTTAAAAACGAGTCCGCCCGTTAATCATGTGACACACACAGGAAATTGTCAGGAATCTTGCCAGTTTCATGAAGTAGTTTCCATGAAGCGAATTATTTTTAGGAAATATTAAGTTCAATAGCTTACAGTATTTGCATTTTGTTGGACATATTTGGTCGACTGCTGCTGAGGTAGGGTAGGCGACAAGTCGGCCGAAGAGCAGCAATAAGTGCGAAATCAAGTCTTTTTTAATATTCCACGACTCCAGTCAAAATGTCAATATCTCTGATTTATATTTTACTCTTGCCATTTGGACATGCGTCATTACCTCTGGTTATCAATACGTGGCCCTTCGAGAATGCAACTGCTACAGGTAGGCACCTAATAAGCTACAATGCATTATATCACTGTGACAAGTTCACAAGAGGTTGATACATTGTTGCAGCCAGATATACAACGCGAAGAGAAATACTGTCTCGCTCGCGTCAGTTTTGACAGTTGATAACTAGCAAAACTGGCGTGAAGACATGCTAGCGAGTTTGGTCTCAACATTGTTATTGTTGACAGTTACAAAAACTTTAAATGTAGCCTATTCTATATATAGGCTACAGAGCATGTATAGCATTCTATTTCATATTAATTGTGAAGATGTACCTGTATTTGCTCCATCACACCTGGCGAATTTCTCGCTCAAGTTTAAAAATGTTCAACTCGAGCGAACACCGTTCATGCCTTTCAATTGACTTTGTTGTATGCATTCGCGCCGCCTCTAAATTTAATTTCGCGTTGTAGTAAGTAAATTATGTTTATCAACTGTGATTGTGCAAAGCGACTGAATTAGTAATAGTGGTCATAATCTTATTATCTGAGATTATTATTAGGAGTCATTAATCACATTACAAACACAGCTTTTCCCGTAGGGGGAACTTTAAAAGTTATCTTATTATTGATAGCTATTTAAAAGTATATTGAGAGCTCTGGGAATTAAACCATTTCAAAATGGCATTACTTTTTTGTTGCTTGCACAAGCAGCTGAGAAGGCGGCTAATCTCCTCTAACAGACATCGACAATTTCCAAATTAAATTAAGAGATATTGGGCTGAAATTAAGAGATATTGGCCTCAATTGCCAAGATTAAAGTATTGTGTCTTCAGGCAAGCGCAATTGTTCCAGGCAGCAGATGAACATAACCGAACTGGACGTAGCCCATTAATGATAGTTGCCTGTTGAAGGCAGAATTGGACCCTAAAATATTGGGATCTGGGAATAATTTGCAAGCTGCTGAAAGTGTCAGCAGCTGGTGGTATGATCCCTTGGCACAAAGGGAATCACTGGCCAAATGGTGTTAGGCACACTTTCATATTCCTTTCTGACAGACGCCTGTTGAGATGGTCATCATTATTTCCAGATCCCAATATTTTAGGGTCCAATTCTGCCTTCAACAGGCAACTATCACTCATGGGTTACTGCCAATTCAATTTTAACCCAGTTCTCTACATCTGCTGCCTGGGACAATTGCTCTTGCCTGAGGAGACCATTTTTAATGGTTATATCTAAACTTGAGCTAATCTGCACACATGGGTATGTGGTGTGGCATTTAATTTGAAATTAACCTCAGTAAATCTCTGCTGATCAACAGGTGGTTCATGGTGTATTAATAGGGCTGTTCCGTCTTAAACGGTCGTTAGGGTTTTAATCAACAAAGTTATTTTTTTAGTTGGTTCATTATTTCCTGAAAAATTACAAGGCCATCTCTGCCATCACAGTAACATTCTCAAATATGCTTCGGCCTTTATTAATAAGCACTAGATTTGAAGAGGTCCTTCTGCACGATTACACTCATTTGCAGAAGTTCAATAATGTGAGGAATGCAATGTTAGAGATTTGTCGTTTAGATCAACAGTTCAATGAATTGACAAAATCCTATGACTATCAGTCATTAGTATAAGTATTTCTTCAGTCAAAGGCGGCCCTCTGTTTAACACTATGTCTCTTACCTTCTGAAGCATGGAGTGCCCTGCAACTTGGTGGAACGGTGTTGGATGCAGTAGAGAAGGGCTGTGCCCGCTGTGAAACTGACCAGTGTGATGGTAGTGTGGGGTATGGGGGAAGTCCAGATGAGACTGGAGAGAGCACCCTGGATGCCATGATAATGAACGGGTAAGCCTCAACCGAAACATGGGCGGGCAGATGTAGGCATAACATCTAGTATCCCCTGTCAGCAAGGTAGAAAGGCAGCTTAATCAACGTGATTTGAGGGGGATTTTAAGCATTTCTGCGACAAGTTGATCAAAATCCTCACTGCTATTGTTTGTCATAAGCCAAACATGGACATTCACATGAGAGTTGTGACACCGTTGATGACAATGAAACTTATAACTTCAGAAAATTATTAATTTTATTTGTCAGAGGCATTTTTTTTTGCCACTAAGTAATTCCTATGTCCTGGTTCACAGTAATTGTATAAATACTGTATATTACCTTTTCATGCAGATACATGATTGGCAGTAGTGTAAAACAAAGGAATTTATTTAATATGTTGGGTTGGGGTTTGTGGATTTTGTGGAAATTGTATTACTGTAAAATTATATTAATTTTGGAGTAAGATTTAAAAGTGACCTTTTTAAAAGCAAATTAGATATGCCTACATGTTGATTGATTCCTACCCATTTAAAGGAAGTTTTACAGGAATTGATTTAGGTGTAGATGTTGTTTAAGTTACTAATTCCAACATGCCACAGGACAGGATCATTCTCATTTTTTAAATGTATGAGAACCATGACAAGTAAGCCAGTATGAACTGTGTGTATTATGTGAGCAGAGACACAATGGAAGTGGGTGCTGTGGCAGATCTGAGGAGAATCAAGAATGCGATTGGTGTAGCCAGAGCTGTGATGGAGTACACCGATCACACACTCTTAGTGGGGGAGTCAGGTATTACAGGAACAATCCACACCAAAACATCCCCATTTACAATCACTGCTATAGACCTGGGGAGTCGCGGTATAGTTTTAAGACCCGCCTGGTTCTGGACATGGTCTTTTACCATAGGAGTTTCTCAAGGTGGCGGATTTATGTGGTACCACTTCTTCAATTGGTCTGACATTTGACAGGAGCAGAGTTGAGCATAATTAAATGAGATCTGTGTTTTTACATTTGAGGGTTCTACACTGTACCTAATGCAATTGAATCTTTACTCGTTTCCATGGTAACTACTACAGTGCCCATAAGTCTCTAGTGAACGCTGCAGAGCTGAGAGGCTGATGTTACGAAACCAAAATAGTCAAAACAACAGACAGAATACACTATTGGAATGAAATACTCATGATAACCTGACTTGTTTTTAAACATCATAGTTTTCATGTTTTATACGTTTTATTGATGGCTTCAGTGAAAACAAAGATGGCGGTGAATGGCAAGGAGAATGACAAGGGACACAAACCTCGAAGTAGTTGTGTTCTTGTGATTGGTCGAAGATTGGCGAGGCTTATGGGTACTGTAGTACTTACCATGGAAACTAGTAATTATGATATAAAACACATTTTCTCAAAGATTAAGTTAAAACATTTACCTTTATTGATTGTAACAGTATAATAATTCAATAATCTATACCTCCATCAAAGATTAGGAGCCCACACAGTATGGTTTGGCTGTAATACTTTTGATCTTCAATGGGTGGCTAGAATGGGGGGAAATCACAGGTGGAACTTCACTCCCCAGGTCTATTGCTTAATATCTTATTTTGTTGAATGCATTTTTCTGTTTAAATTAATTTAAAAAAGAACTCTTAGGACAATTATATGACCACTGTTAAGCACATGGTACCATACAGTATATGGCAAAACACACAGGTCATTGTATCAAGCAATAGCAAACATCACAAAATCCTCACAATATAAGGTGTATCCATTACTTCAAATGAGACGAGAACGCAACCCTTTTCATGCTTTGTGATCCTTTGTTTTCTGAAACTTGAGGTCAAGGTCGACTTACTATGTCATATCTTTATCTGTTTACAGCTTCTATGTTTGCTGAAAACATGGGTTTCACTGCAGAAAACCTGACTACCAACAAATCCATGAATATGTTCACTCAATGGCTGAAGGGCAACTGCCAACCCAATTATCGAAAGGTGTGTGGTGTTCTCTGTTGCTTTGTTCAACAGGCGGGCCAACTTCTGAAAGATTGATATTGCCTGAATAAATTGACATGCAGCATATCAGAATCATCCATGCAATGTTGCTTTTGAGTTAGAGGTCATGGCGTGTGTATATATAGCCTACTTCAGTGGTTCCCAAACTTGTACAAGCCGAGGATTCCCATAAAGATACACATTAGGCCACAGACCCCCATTTGATACCATCTGAGAAGATTTATTTGTTGTTGGACATAATTTAGTCCAGAATTGCATAATTGGTTTCATAAGAGAATGAAACCTGTGATTATAATAGTCATTCTTATACTGTATGTTCTCTCATTGTGCTAACTTCTGTTACATGAAATAATAATAAAATAAAATAATTTTCTGGGGACCCCCTTGGGTCCTCGAACCCCACTTTAGGAACCACTGGCTTACCCTACACATCTACCAAAAGCCACATTGTTGCTGCTCTTGAAAGCGCCCACCTCTGTCACCCCATTCAAACACTCGAACTATATGTTCAGACAGAATCTGATGGCGTCACAAATGTATGCAAACTCCAGAGACTAGGGACATTCTGGATGAAACCATTTGAAGTAGGCAAAAGTAGTCGAATGCACGGCCAGGTCACTGGATAACTATAGCAAAAATATAGTTTGTTGTCAAACGACAAGCGGGAATTGACAATGTACTTCCACACAGAAAGACACATGAAATGTCATGCAGTTGAATTTGAATTACTTCCCGGATTATTGACAGCCCAGGCAGGAATAATGTTAGCTTGATAGCTAACATTTCTTGAGTCTGCCACACTATATCTCTCCCTCCTTTTCTCCTTACTGATTAGTGCAATGTTTTTTTTTGTTTTTTGTTTTTTTTGTGGTGTGGAAATAATTGTTATTAATGATAATTAACTATCATAACGAACTTGGTGAACTTGTTTGATCATAACAATGAAAACAGTGTATTTATTCTATATAGCACTTTGCATATAAAGCACCTGGCTCACAAAATTCAGATCAAACTGTCAAACTAGACTATGATGTAACATCCAGCAATTGCATATCCCATTTCTCGCCTAAAATGTTGTCAGAAACATATTTTTGTGAAAAATTAGAAAGTTTAAGAGCAAGCCGCTATGTTGTTTCAATGGGGAGGGTTCTTGTCACAGTTGAACTGCAGAAACTGCACCAAGTACATATTTCACATTCTCTCAGTGTTGGGACAACCCCTCATTGTGTAAAACCAATGCAAAACACAGGAAAAGGCAAGTTTTAGGATAGGGGACCTTTAAAATATAAACTAGATTGCTATGAATGCTTTATAGCCTATGAAATATTGAATAGACAACATTTTGAAATGGTCCCGTTTTTCTAAATGTCGGCTTTTATGCTAATGTTGAGACCAAATGTACTTCCATGTCTTCACCACCAAGTTTGCTTATTTATTTTTCAAATCAGTCAGCCAAACTCATGTGAGTGAGGCTTTCATATTGTGTTCTGTCTGAACGTAGGGTAAGAACACATACTAACCTTTAGGAACAAACATTGAAGATGCAGTCAAACACTGAATTGCCTCTAAAAAGTTATGAGGAATTTGGATGGATCATTGAATGAAGCTCCTCTGTGAAAATCATTCCCAATCACTGCTTTGCTGCGCAATGCTTTACGATTTTGGGTCTGGGTCATACTGTCTCTCTAAGAGGGATGGAACTTATTACACACTGGCACAAATTCAGTCTAGCTAAGTTGTTTAGAGGGCATATATTGCTATGATGGAATAGGACTGTTGTTTTTCATACATCATATATTATAGGCAACAGACACTGCACTCTCCAGCAACAATGATGGAGACAATGTGTGTTCAAACAGTTACATCCTGCGCCTTTAAGGTTTGTAGAGCCCATTCAGATTCCCTGAACAAGGAAAAGGCACAACTGGAACTCATTGAAGTTCCCATTGTGAAAAACACCACACATATATATGGTATACATATATCCTGTAGGTATCCGGGCAGCACAAGAGTTTCATATGAAGTAAAGCCAGACGATTTCTGGTGCCAATACCGATATTTTGGAGTAAATTCAGATATCGAAAAATGGAGTTGTGACAAAGATATGTACTGGAGGTGGGATATTTTATATTTGAATAAACTTTATTGTATGTACTTATACTGTATATATAATGTATACAATACATAGATTTTACTTGGAGTTCCACAATTCGATGATTTCATCAAGGTAGGCTTGCTCCTCTCCTTGTCCATGACTTGTGTGCGTGTGAAAAACACACGTGTGTACAAAGTGGCGACTTGCTCATAAACCAATCTCGTTTTCCACCAAAGTATCACTTAAATATGTTTCTAACAACATTTTAGGCAAGAAATAGGATGTGCAATTGCTGGATCTTAACTCATATTTGATCTGCAACGCCTAGTTGGACAGTTTGATTTGAATTTCGTTAGAATGGAGCTCACGTGCAGTTCCGGAGCGCAGTGTTGGGGCGCATAACAGACACAGAAACAGCCTGTCGAGAATGGGACTGACACAGAGAGGTATAGAGGCATGCTAGAATGCATAATCTGAGTGGTATTTTCAGCAAAAAACTTCAAAGACCTGTTGAAAAGGAGTAAAATATGGGACCTTTAAAAAAAAATAAAAAATAAAAAATAAAAAAAATAAGCATGGCTTGGGCCTAAATCTGCATGGGGCTACCATGAGTGGGAGGTGGGAGGTGGGAGGTCAAGGGACCCCACTGAAAATCTCCATGTCCATTTTCCCCATAAAAATGTTGCTTGACTTTAGAGCCGGTGAGCTAGCTTGACATGAATGGTATCTATGGATTCTTTAAGATCTCTAGTTCTTCACGCTAGCTTAAAGATTTAGCCCACTAGAACCTGTAAAAGACGTCTAATCAACATTATTAACAGGATATTGGCTGGATATCTTAAAACATATACGCCGATACGGATATATTGTTGATAAGCCAATATACTGGCTTCATATATAATATGAAGGGAAAACACTTAAATGGGTAGCCCCACCAAAAAAAAAAAGAAAAAAAAAGGAATGGAGACATGTTTTCATTTGCTAGTTAATTGCCTGAGCTCTTGATAAAAGGACTAACAGTAGACAACAGATAAATGAGTTTTTAATCGTATTCACTATATTCCATGGCTTTAAAATGTTTGTTTACATTGGTAATGTTTGTTAACACTGGAGTAGATTCCAGTGTAGAAGTATGTATAGTGAAATGTTGCACAATGCAAGTAAAAAAAAATAAATATATATATGCATTTAAAAGATAAAGTGTAAAAGAACAAAAAAAACAAAAACAAAAGCGATATAAAATATACAACAGTAAACATTGTTAAAAGTGATAGTGCAGTAAAAGTGGCAGTGTCATATGCATATAATTCCTTTGGGTATATTGTCCTTCCTAGAGTTATTGTTCATGGCTCTGATGGCCCGTGGAAAGAAACTCCTCCTCAGTCTCAGTATGTGATTTGTGGCTGCGCAGGCACTTGCCTGATGGTAGCCACACAAACAAGTCCATTGCTGGGGTGGTGGGGGTCGTTTACAATACTCCGGCTTACGCACCTCCAAGTAAAACAGATCTACATTCTGAGTTATAATGGGACAATTAAAATAATTACAAATGTTTCCATCCACAGATCAAACTCTTTATGTGAATATACCCCACATTGATATGATCAAAGTAAGCACGGATTGGGCCTTTAATATTGGGAGGTGTAAGCTGTTACTCCTTGTTTGCATCATAAACCAGTTATTTGCTTGCAGGGCCTTTTGGAAAACATCTCAAATGGTTGCTGAGGTCACTGTGGGGGGGACCTTACTCGTACTCTGCAATTATTATTTGGCAAACTTTTCAAGGGTTTTACCTTCACCTTCGCAAAAGTTTGAATAAAACAGACCTCGCTTCATGAATAATGCACCAACACCGTCATGAAACAGACTTGTTGATCCCAACTTGTTGTTGTGGATGACATAATCAAAGCCCTGTAGAAATAGGATGCAGACACAACCTAGGAAATGCTGTCTGAATAGTCCTTAAAAGACATCATCTTGTCATCATATTCCTAATTTAAAATAGGCTTGAGGTGACAAAAACAGCCCCCCTTTTTTCCAACATGAAAATGATAATTAAGTGAAAAATTCTGCATTTTGTCTATAGTTGGTTTGATTTGGTGCTTAAATTCCAACACCATTTAGCCTCTGAGCAACAAAGAGATAAGAGTAATATGTAAATGAGTCAACTGTTTACTCCTCTCAGTGAATACAAGCAGCACAGAAAGTAACAGAACAGATAGCAGAAAAGCACCTCTTGTTTAGGTCAGAAGAGGCGGGTGAACCTTTTCAACTGACACTACACTACACTCAACTGACACTGATCACGTTGTCAGGCTTAATAGCCTGGAAAACATGATTTTGACTTGATTATACCTTTTTGAAGAACAAGGTATTTTAGGAGTCAAATTTGAATCTAAATGGGAGTCTTTATTATTTTTTTTATATACAGAATTGACTGCATATTGTATAACACTGCTATCTACTCTTCGGTGTATTGTTGTGGTGTTCACCCAGCCGTGCCATTCAAATAAACAAACTACTTGATGATGACAATAGCTTACTGTTGGTCAAATCGCATCAAAGTAGAGCAATTGTCTGGAGTAGGCTGCTACACTTACTGCATGTTCTGCACATGACTTATCACTTCAGTTATAGTTAATTTGATAATGAGGAGGTAAACAAACATATTGATATTTCCTGTCCGCTGTCAACAGAATGTGTTTCCAGATTCATCAAAGTACTGTGGACCATACAAGCCCAGAAAGACGCAGAGACAGAGAAGAGCACGAAAGTATGACATCCACTCGCATGACACCATAGGTAATGTTTGGTCTTGTAAGACCGTATGAGGTGTCTGCCCTTCCCTCAGTATTTTATTATCCGTTGTTCAGATAGTTCAGTTGAGGTAGACCTCGTTGAAGAGTGACTCACTGCGTAGTATGAACCAGATGTAAAAAGCCCATGCAGACTCGGTACATGAAAGCACTCCTAAGCAACTACCATCATCCATTGTACCACTCGGTCACCCAAATAAAATTCAATTATGAGGCCTTGGACCATGAAATAGCAATAATGAAAAAAGATTTCCTACATAAAAGCTTGTCATCAAATAATAACCAATGTATTTTTTTGTTTATTTTATAATTCTGGATTGCTTTGTAACTTGACAATGCATTAGGGATGATTGCCATTGGTGAAGATGGTCACATAGCAGCTGGGACTTCAACCAATGGAGCAAATCACAAAGTACCAGGGTACAGTATGTGCATGTTGTTGAAGGAACATTTTAAGAGAATTAAACAAAGTTTAGGCAGTGATTTTAGGGCCAAGCTACTGTACTGCTGACAGCATTTGCAGAGCTTGGTTGGGAGCTTACTGGGTATAGGATACAGTTGTTAGTGCAAACTGAATGCCCCCTCCCCCCCTCAAAGAAAAAAAGCTGCATTGGTTAGTTTTTATGTAGACCCTCATTATTTTTCTGTCCTGTAGTCGTGTGGGGGACTCTCCCATCACTGGAGCGGGAGCATACGCTGACAGCACAGCAGGAGGGGCGGCCGCTACAGGAGACGGGGACATTATGATGCGTTTCCTTCCCAGGTATGCAGACACACGACGACAACCCATCGTCCCTTAATGGCAAATGTGCTTAAAGCTACATTTCATAGTATTGTCATGACGTGACACGCATTTCCTACCAATATGGCACAATGCCATAAACACAGCTAATTGGCCAGTTTGTCACTTAATGGTAATCACCCGTTATTTGATTATGTTTTATTTGTTTGCCTCATGTCTGTGATGATGATGTCATGGAATTCTAAGAATAAGAAATGTATTTGACCATCTAAACTTTAGGTGTATTCATCACGTCTTTCTTAGGTCATTGTGAATGAAAATACAAATCTGTTCTACTCCAATGATTACAAACGTGAACAAACCTATTATTGCCTCTAGTCATAGAAAACACATGTTTAGCTGACACATGCTGTCAGTCCTTGTATCAAAGTCTCAGACAATAAATTTAAGACTGAAAAAATATCCTAATTTTGATTAAGCCAGTAGTGGGGTGGCAGTGTTTCAACAGGACATGCAATCTTGTGCTTTTAAGAGCACATGAGATTCAAGAGTCATGAGATGCACTCAAGTGAAAGTATCACCCTCTAAAATCCAATTCTATTGATTTGATTTGCTGTGTCTTTGTAAATAAATAAGAGAGGCTATTGATTGTCATAATGCTTTATCAATTCAGCTCAGTGGTTTATTGACATCATATTTATCCCTACTGGTCACACATGCCACAATTGTAAACACATCCCAACATCATTGTTAATCTTGTCTGGTGTCCTGGATGGGAGCTCCTTAGTTAGCCTCATGTACTGCATGTAATGCTGCCAACAGTTACTTGGCCGTGGAGCTGATGAGGGCAGGGGCAGATCCCTCAGCGGCCTGCGAGACGGCCATCTCCAGAATCAAGAGGCATTACCCCGAGTTCTTCGGAGCTGTCATCTGTGCTAACATGACAGGGCACTATGGTGAGGCCTTGAATTCCCAGATATGAACTTCTCAGCTGCTGCCAAAGATGCTAAGGACACAGCCAGAGTATTGTAACGTCCTTGCTGAACAACAGAAAATAAGTTGATTGCCGTCTCGGGGCTTCTGCACATTTTCCATTTGACAATGTCACACTTTTTGCAGACGTTTAATTCTTGACAGGATTTGAAGTGTTTGTTCTGAGCTTAATATGATGGATGCCGAAAGGCACTGGGCAGATGATTATTCTTGAAAATAACACATTGCAACATGTGAAATGACATGCTACATAAAATGTGGAATATGTGTTTTAGAATGAACAGTTTTACATAATTGTTGTGCAATTACCAAACTTTCAAGACCTGGAAATAATGAGTAATTTCTTCTTTAATTTTTTCAGGTGCAGCCTGTAACAAGCTTCCTGGCTTCTCCCAGTTCCGCTTCATGGTGGCTGACTCAGACTCAAACACACCCCTGTTGAAATCTGTGGACTGCTTTTAATTTACATTGCTGAATGTGATTATCAACTATGTTGATTGGCACTAATGTGTGCTCTGTGATTGTATGGATGCAAAATGTGTTCACATGTGATTATTGTACAAATAAATTACCATTGGCCCTTGAAAATGTGACAGCTCTCACTGATTTGTATAATTCCTTTATTTCTTAACACAAATTACTCAGTTTACCCACAGATACAATATAGAAAATACAGACAATACAAATATAATAATACAAAAATACAATCACAGAATAAAGAATTAAAGACAATACAATCACAAATTCAAAGGGATATGTATTCCATAGCTTTATATTAATGTATTGGGGTGAAGATACAGTCATGATTGTTCAGTTTGCGCGTTGGCCAACGGCCATCCAATATCCGCTTCCTCAAATTAATATGCAGGGCTTAGTTTTTCTATCCAGAATATTAATCCATTCCTAAAACACAAATTAGCACCCAGGAAGGATAGATACGCCAGGCCCATTTTCTGCCCACTGGAAAAAGTCACACTGTTTACCTATTTTCAGTCCACAGACATAAAAATTCCGGCCATTGTTGGGTCCTAGCTTTAGAACCGTCCTCATGAGACATCGCTTTCCGTGTTGACAGACAGGGAAGAGCAAATCAGCCCACTGTAGACAGAAAAACAAGGCCTTATCAAATTTGTTGCACACACCGATTAATGAAACTGTTACATTTTGATAGTATGTAGCCTATACCGTCTATGCAAATAAGCAGAAATCAGTCTCCCTCTACTCAAGAGATACATTTTTGGAATTTATTAATTGACAGTTATTTGTTTTCCAAACCACACAACTCCTCAGAGAGACTGTGGTTTTCAGTTTCACCTCAAAGAAGTTGCACTGTTTCTCTCTGGGGAGGGAGCAGGCGTAGAATTGTCGTCCCTTGTTCTCCCCTTCTTTGTGGACTACCCTGAGGATCGTCGGGCGACCATGGGACACGCAGCAAGGGCTGCTGGGACTGGGAGAAATTGCTGCACCTCCATTTGATGTTTGCTTATGGTGAGAACTGACAGAATTGAAGAAACAGTCCTTATTAGTTTTAAATAAATGTAAAGTACAAATAGAGGAATGACTCTCCTAACGTAGATCCTTATTAGCAAGGGAAACAACTTCAAAAGTATGCAAAGATATTATGTCGGTAATAATATTTGTATAAGTTGACCTGGGCCCTTTTGCAATCCTGGCTATTCATCAATCTGAACTTTCCTAACAATGGTGCATTAAAAATTCCAGAGCCGGATGCTTTTTCATCCCACTTATCTCCCCAAAGTTGTAAAAACTTCTCTTATTATAACTTATATTCATGAATTGCCAAGCAAGGGATCCACTCACCCTGAGTTGGGGGTTCCATTTTGAGCTTTGTTACTGCGAAAGGGACTGTGATCAATTCTCATTTTCTTGGATGGGTGACTGTAGGAGGCCAGCGATTCCCCTTTGGAGAGCTTGGCGCTTTTCTTCTGCCAACCACCAGAGGCATAATTGGGACTTGTTGTCCCTTGGCAGATGCTGTATTTATATAAACCTCTCTCTGTCGCCAAGGAATTCAAATGACTGCCGGCTGGGGATAGCGGGGAGTTTACAGGCTTTGGCTTTTCGCTTACATCAGTAAAAACCAGGGTTGTGGTCCCAAACGCGGCCTTCCAGTTGACTTTGAGCTCCTCTTGTGGTTTCGTGAAGGCATTGCAAGAGTACTTGATCAAATCTTTGGTGAAGAGCGATGATTTGGTACCAACTCTGTCTTCAGGGACTGTGGATGGGGAGCCACAATGACACACTTAATTTCTTATTCAGCAGCTTCGGTTTATCCTAAGTCATTTACTTGTCTTATAAAATGAAAGTTGTTAGGTTTAAAATGGTTAGTTTTCCATAAAAGTCACCCTTAATTGGGAAAGTGATGCGCAGTGTAATCATCAAGTAAACATTGAAACACAATCATGGTGCTGATATATCCCAAATTGTTTGAAAATTCTCAGCATGTAGCACATAATAATAAGGAAAATAAGGAATAAGGAAAACATTTTTACTGGTGAATTATAACTACACCAACTAGAGGAATGCACTCAGTAGAGTGCAGACCTCTGCCCACGGCCAAGGCTTAACAATCTCCCCACTTTGTTGTTACATTCACACTCAACTTTTACTGGGTTTAAAAAAACAATATTTGGCAGTCAAATGTTTTGGCTTATCATCTATCGAAATAATACATATTGATGCACATTTCAAATGTCATCATGATCAGACAAGTTGTTGAGTTCATATTTTTAGTTTAGTGGGAATAATGCCACCATTAGGCCAAATGCAATAGGGGTCTGGGTTCTTCATCTAGGGGTCATGAATGTTCAAAGAAAATTTTGTGACTGTACGATTAACAGGTCAGAAGATCATTTGAAAATATTGGCCTGATGGTGGCACAAGAGGAAAGGTCATGGAGTCACCAAAATCAATAGGCATCTTCCATTGAGGGTCATTAATATTCACAGCACATTTTATGGCAATCTCACCATTACTTTGAGATATCTTGTTTACAAGATACAGAAAAACTGATGAGCAGGGGCATCTTGAGTGAAAACATAACCTCCTTGAGATAATGACACATTAGAAGGCTACCATTTATTGTCCATTTGCACAGAAATTTTGTTTTTGTATGCCCTCATAGAAAGAGAGAGATTGATAGAATTCAAGGGTACTTTGGCAATAATGGGGACTGTAGATGAGTTGCTAGCAAGGCACTCTGTGACATTCCAGCTCCTATTCAGGCTTTTCTAATCTCATGGTCAAACCGCCACCTTAGTAAATGCAGTGGCTGTGAAAGGAAAATATTTAATTTACCCAGAGGTCTTGGTGTGAGGCAGGCATCGCAGACATTTGCTGCCGGCTGGTTGACGAGGGTGCAGAGTTGACAGGCCCACTCCTCTTCCTCTCTCTTGGCCACATGTTCACTGGTTCCTTCCTTGTAGGCCCAGTCAATCAGACTGTTCCTCACTGGGAGCTCACTGGATATGGGAATATGAGAGGGTAACAGCAGTGATTTATGCTGTCACAATACAGTCACGCTTTGGACTGAGATAGGTGATGAGATTGTGCGGGTATATCTATTAAGCAGAGCTATAGAAGCAACACATTCATCATGAGATTTACTGCGTCTTCATGATTTCCCACACTGTGCGTTTTCGTATTTTTAGAAGGTGTGATATGTGCAGCCTAAATATGAAAAACATAACCTTGGGCAAAGGTAAGCCGAATTTAGCACTGACATCCAACTTTAAAGCACCCAGCTGGTGCAAAGGAACCCCAGAGTGTTGGGTGCATTTCAATTCACCTATCCCAAGCCCTCTTTTCTTTTCCTCCAATCACAACTGTTGCTTTCCTTGATCAAACAAGGATTTTTTTCTTGCTTTTTCTTGACCTTCTATCACAAGTGTTGCTTTCCTCGGCCAAGCTAAGAGAGGGCGGATCTTGAGAAAAGTCAATTGAAATTGGCATGCACAGAGCTGCTTCACCGGCAGTGTTGTTGAAACCAAGATATAAACCACAAGCCAAGCCAAAAAGTGGAATCCACGTTTCCCTGACTCACAACACTTTCTGATGCCTTGACTTTGAGAATTTTGACTTTCTACCTGGATGTGGCAGGCCAACCTAGATTTCACATTACCCGCCAAATCCTCTGGATTTTATATGTCCTGAGGACTTTATTTTAAAAAAGAGCCTCATTCCAAATAAGGAAATGTGAGCTCAGCTGCTCCAAGCCTGCATCTTAGTATTTTGACATTAAGGGAGATAATGTTTGACAAGAAGTGAAAGCTGAAATGTCAACAGACATGGAGGAGGGAAGAAGTGCTAGTACTCAGGAAAACTTTTCTCACAGATTGCTTTATCAGCTGTGTGACGCGTTGTAGGGCTTTAGGTGCTAACCCCTCTCAAAGCTTTGCTCAAACACAACCCAGGAGGCGCTGAGCCTGCACCCTGCCTGGCACACACAGCCTAAAATGCACATTAATTTCTACCACAATGTGTCCCCTCTCCCAGCCAAACCCCATCTGTCCACCACAAAATGGCCGCTGTATCATTTTGTCCGGATTATTGAAAAAGCTTTATTACCTTTGGCGAGGCCAATCCAAAACTAATAAAGCTGGACAATGCAATTTTTAATTAAGAGAAAAGTGCCAAAGGAATGTCTGTACCTCATGATCAATTTGCTCGGGTCCACGCTCTGACAACGCTGGCAGAAATAAGTCATCCGGCCATTGTCTCCAAGACGACAGACGGTGATGATGCCAGAGCACTGGCCGCAGCCGGGCCGCTTATAGACCTTGTAGTGTTTGTTGAGAGGAGAACCAGATTTACGGCACTGATGGGAGTCGAAGAGAAAAGGACAAAAGTGAAAAATAAAGATGAGGACAAAGAGAACAGAGTGCATGTGAGGTAATTAAACAATGTACTAGGCTAGTCTGAGTAAACTAAAGTCATTAAGCAATGTACTAGACTAGTCTGAGTAAACTAAAGTCATTAAGCAATGTACTAGACTAGTCTGAGTAAACTAAAGTCATTAAGCAATGTACTAGACTAGTCTGAGTAAACTAAACTCATGAAGCAATGTACTAGACTAGTCTGAGTAAACTAAACTCATGAAGCAATGTACTAGACTAGTCTGAGTAAACTAAACTCATGAAGCAATGTACTAGACTAGTCTGAGTAAACTAAAGTCATTAAGCAATGTACTAGACTCGTCTGAGTAAACTAAACTCATGAAGCAATGTGCTAGACTAGTCTGAGTAAACTAAACTCATGAAGCAATGTACTAGACTAGTCTGAGTAAACTAAACTCATGGTTGCCTGTGACACAGAAATGACCAAAAACCTTATAAAACAGCATGGTGAAATCACGGGTCATCTTCACCAAGTGGTGGACTTGCTCAAGTGTTAGCTGTTGAACCTGAAAACGAACCAGCATGATTACAATGCAAATATAAATACTCATGACAGTTAAGAGGTCCCACTCCAACACACAAACACAAACACACCCGTGCACATATTCTCCTCACTACGATACTAATGTAGTCTACTATAATAACACCCAGGGGTAAGTGGAGAGAAAGATGGTAATTAGTAATGGGTCCCCAAGAAGCTACAGGGGCCCCCCGAACGTCTGGATTAATAGGGCTTTGTCTTACATGCCCAGTCTAATACCTTGTCAGGGGAATCAGAACTCTTAGCAGAGCCCCTGACAGTACGGCTAGGCAATATACCGATATAGCCTATACCGTTTTCTTGCCGACCTGTTAACGTATAGTGTTTTTTTCCTTGTCTTGTGGAATCATGATACAAAATGTTGTCTAAATTGATCCTAATAAGCACATATTAAGTCAGATTTCTCACAAAATTATTTCCCAAATATTTGAGAATCTCAATTGAAAATCGTTTCAGTTTGATACTGTATCACACTTCCCATTAAAGTGCATTCCGATATGATGAACATCGATATGATTATCTAACATGTGATTTTCCATACCTGAGCAGATATTGTGATGTCTGTTATTATAAAAAAAAAGTCCAGCTGAATATCGGGATATTTAATTTTTCTCCATATAACCCAGCCCCACCTGACAGGCATCAGGATTGTAGAGCAGAGTGTCAAGTTAGTACTGTATATGTGTAAAGGGAAATTCCACCGCAGATTAAGGCATAACTGATTAATTACATCCCTGAATGACAGTGTCGAAGATATTATGGATTCACCCCCACCGCCGCAACCGTGACAGATCACTTGAATAGCTTTAATCAGAATCCTTTCAAATTTGCTGTGACCATTCATGCCCAGTAGAGGAAGAACCCTATTGATTTTGATGGCCTCATGACCTTTCCTCTAGTGCCAACATCAGGTCAAACTTTCAATTTTCAAATGAGCGTATCTCCTGATCCATTAGTCATACAATCATGGAAATTATATCCAAAGATGCAGCTCCTCATGGACAACACATTTGCCTTATTGGGATATTTCACTTTAATAGAACATTTAGTATATTTACTTTAGTTATATACCTTAGTGTATTTAGTAGAACAAAAATATATTACACTGAAAAGTATTGCTGTATAGTTTGTTTATACTTCAGAAGTATGATATTTAGACTTGGTCCTCAAAATGAATGGAGGTGAATGAGGAGCCTGACACCTGGGAGGAATGGTGGTGTTGACAGCGCACGACAGGGACATCAGTGGTCACTAGCTTACTAGTAGATGAGTTTAGATGGGGGTAAGTGAAATATACTAAAGTGAAATAGACCTTTAAGGACCTATGAAGTCCACCATACTGGATATTCTGCGTGGAATCTGGGGACTAACATCTTTAAATGTGTCATTTAGATAGTTGATAGGCCAAACCATATGACCCCCAAATCCAATAGAATTTCAGAAAAACGCATGGTAAACAGGAGGTGATGCGTTACTTGTGAAAGCATTGCCCGAATTGCACCAAACTTGACAAATATGTTTGTCTTAAAATGGCAAGAAGTTTTGAGTCATTTAGCCTCATGGTGGTGCTATTCTTGGCTTGCCCGATCATGATATCTTAAGTGTGCTGTTACTTTATGATATCCTTGCACTGAGACATAAAAGTATATGACCTCCCTTTACATTTCTCAAAAACAGATTTTTGTCTCAACTCTTCCTAGGCCATTCATGATTCCCACTAAACCTCATGTGTGGCATCTAGTGATCACCATTTCTTAAAGTTGCATAAAGACAATTGGTAGGCTAAACCATTTGATCCAATTAGGGGCATGGTCAAAAGGTGTCATTGAGGATTCGGGCCGTTTCGGGGTAATACCTGCTGTCAGCCACCGACAGCATGTCTAATTCTCTCTATGTGGCTGGTCAAAGCGATCTCTGCTCAGAAATATTGGCAGTGGAAGGTGGTAATTTGGTAGAGTATTTGGTCATAATGACACCTAGCCCCACCGTCACTCAATTTAAAAGGAACTACAATGGGCGGGTAATTTGAATTTCCTGATACCTCGATTGTCTCTCACGATCAGCCTCCCACTCTCTTCGCCAGGTAACGGAGTAACCAGAAGTAAAACCTCGACCCTCCCTCCTTGTGTGTGTTTGATAGGAGTGGCAACCTTTTACTGGCATTGTCTGATGCCCACCCTTTTTCGCCTCAGTGTAGTCCTTTGTAAAGCGGGAAGTTGGAGCATGTGCAGTATTTTAGGGCTCTTTCTCTGGCCTGACAATATGTACAGAGCTGGCTGTGGGCTAATTTTACTCTGTAGTAAAGCAACTTTTCTATAAAAAAATTTAAATTTAAATTTCTAATCCGATTTGGCTCAAACTTGGCCGTTAGGTTGACAGTCAGCCAAGCACCTACACTTTTGATAATTATTTTCACTACCGGTATTTTATTTATTTATTTTTTAAATCAGTCAAAGATCAACGGTGAAGACTGAGGTAAAACTTTTAGCCATTGGAGTGTATGAGAAGGGTCAAGATGTCAACCAGCAAAACTTCCAAATGAGGGATGTGAGTTAAATTTACTCTGTCTACATGATATTAAGATTTTTCTAAGTCAGTTTGGTATTCTCCTAAATATTCATGACTCATGACTTGAGGGCAGGTTGCCATGTGCTATAGCGTGGGTGCTGCATGTCTCTGAGTCTCTTGCTTTTTTTCAATATTTTTGCAATTATCAATATTGAGAGGTGAGGGAAATGCCTGCATGGCTGTGGCAGTCACAAGAGGTCCTCAGGGCAGCTAATGCCAGAGGTAAACCACTCCCGAACTCCTATGAAGGTGTGTGGGCTAAAAACAAAAGTGAAACACATTCTACCAAAGATAAATATCTGTCGAAGTAACTCCACTGCAGTGTAGCTAAATCCCTGCAACTCCCGTTACGGGTCTCTGAATAAACACAATCCGTCATTGTGAGTGTACCTTCACTGCTGGGTGGAGACCGGAGTCAAACAGGGCTTCGTTTTTAATGATGTTGCCCACCCCTGGTAGGACGGCCTGGTCTAGGAGGACATCGCAGAGCATCCTGCCACCCTGCCTCCTCACCGTCTCCTCAGCGTGGGAAAAGCTAAACTTAGAGGAGCACACGTCCAGACTCTCCATAGCCCTCACTCTCTGCTTGCAATCCTCAGTCAACCTGCAAGCAGATATCCGTTAGGTAATGGAAGCAGTAAGTAGGGAATACGTGGTTCAAAAAGGAGTGGTTCTTTTAGGAAGGGAAAGAACATCTGGTATTTGTTCTGGGGCCGTTCAATTTGTTCTTTTCATGGGGTGCTTTGTACAAACTTCTTTGTAAGTTATTCGCCTACCTCGTGGTGGACACAGCCCCCATTGTGTTTGGTGATTGGCCACTTCCCACCCACCATTCATGACTACGTGAGCCTGTCCATTCAGCTGGGTGGAGGATGGTCATTCTGCTCTTGAACTACACCAATTTCCCCAGATTGAACAAACACGTTGAATGCCCAACCCACACATCTGACAGACTATTCGTCAGTTCACTGCACACAGAGGTATGAGCTAGCTGAGAGACAGCGAGCTGCGTTTACTCATGCCAACCACCAACTTCTTTTCCCTTAAGAGAGAAAGATTGCAAATGACTGCTCTTAGTGTAGAAAAGCTCATTTAAAGCCTAAACGTCACTCCACAATATCATAGCAATATGTTAAAAGACAAACAAAACAAAAACATACAATATTACATGATGGGCCACTCTGAGACTTTTAAGAGATTAAAGTACACATTTCCATCAGTTTACATAACTTGACATGACCAGTTTCATGCTAGTCGAAAATAGAAGATACTCCATGTGCATCAGCGCTACTCTCCTGGGTGCCAACTGGTGCAGGGTAAACCAAAGTCAAAAAAACAAACAAAAAAACAATATTCCAGCGCACACTAGTGTATTTAGAATGGCACCATTTTTTTTATGGATTACATGCAAAAACAAAAGGAGAAAATGACACATTTCACACGTCTTGTTTCATCAGGTTTGCTCTAACTACAGCACAGAACACGTTCGCTCCTTTTGTTTTTATGTAACCCGTTAATAAAAGTGTCGGTCTAAGTGGCCTGGTGTGTGCTGGAATGTTGTTTTTTGTTGACTTAGGGGTTCATGTTATGAACTGATTGAATAATATACCATAAGAGGGGGGATGTAGTGGAGGGTAAACCCACCTAAACCCAATTTACCAACATACATATGATATTATAGAAGGAAGGATATTTCTCCCCCACTACATCACTGCGTAAGTGTGACACCATATCAGTCTGTGTTACTGAAGTTCATAGATATTCACTTCCATTTATTATGTGGGACAGTCGCCTATAGGTGAAATTTGATGCAATGAAAGCAATTGCTTCGCAGACATACCAGTCCTAGCCTAAATGTAGGACACTCTACTTGAATGAGAGACCTGGTCCCCCAGGTGTCATTTTCAGTCCATCCGGGGAAGGCTTGTTGTCCCCGTTACCTGATTTCCACAGTAGTATCAAAGAAGCAGACGGTGTCTTTGGTCAGGTGAAGCTCCAGCGCGGGCAGAGATCCTCTCCTGCCCTTCTTCTCAACAGGGTTTATACGCATTGATCCATTCATACCAAAGTGGAGCCTTGAGCATATTTGGGGGGGATGGGGGGGGGAGAGACTTTATTTGAGAAATGAGGGTGTTGTCAGCAGCAGTGTAGCACAAACAGAAACAACACCACCATCAACTATTATATATATATATATACACACACACACACACACACACATACAATATACAATACAATAAATACAATATGACACCAGAGAGAGAGAGAACAAACAATAACAGCAGTACTATTAATTTGCAATGGCAGGTGTCGGTATACCTATCCTATATCTGTACTGGGTGACAGACGAGATGAGATGAGAGAAGACTAAAGCAGACAGATCTAACAGGTATGGGCCTACCTGACAGCTACTCAAAAAGCTCAGAACATTCACTGACCTTACCATACCCTTGTTTATTCTAGCTAGCTAGCCAGCTGCAGCAGACCTACCTCAGTGCTCTTGGGCCAAAGTACATGAAGAGTTCCTTTCCAAGGGTTTCAACTCCTCTGTATTGACATCCGTGGAGGACCTGGAATGCACTTCCATTTGTGGTATTGTGCTGTGGAAAGACAAGACATTACCAAAGAGGCTCTGAAATACATTGCAACTGGCTGTCATGATGCATTACTATTAAAGTAATACGTTTATTTAGTTTCCTATTTGGAACTTTGGTCGAGTTTCGTTAGCAACTTACTGTGGGCGACGGTGTCAAGCTGCTTCTGATCTCTCTCAGTATCTGTCCAGCAAGTACCTTTGCACGGATCTTCTCCCCGTTTAATATGCACCCCGGGCCCTCAACCATTTTAGATATCAGCTCGAATTTCCAGATTAATGTTAGAGTAACGTTACAGAAATGTCTATGGAGATGTCACAGGGCTTTTCCTCTAAGTCGTGCGTGAGAAAGTTACAAAACAAACCCCCGCCATGATTCAAAAATGCGCAGCCGCGGTGCGGTATGAGGAAGTTGTGTGTGTGTGTGTGTGTGTGTGTGTGTGTGTGTGTATGTGTGTGTGTGTGTGTGTCCATAGAATATTCTACCAATTATGCTCTTCATAAAATTAAATTCTACTGTGTTCTGTTTTATGTAAAATCTAAAATTAGAGTTTATTATTCTATTCCCTAGCGTACCAAGCTCAAATTCTGTTCTCATTATTTCCCCTCTCCCTCTCTATTTTCCACATGTCCACTCGTAAGCGTTTGCATAGCCGATTATGTTGCTTACCCTATCTATCCATCTATTTATCTATTTATCATGCCTGTGTCTTGTCTGTCCTAAGGTAAGCGAAATATGTAGCCCGGTTTGTGGTGCTTTTCTATGGAATTATATAGAATGTTTTTGTCCCCTGCTCTCTGCTTTTGTAGCCTCTGTGAAGCCGATGCCAAAATGTTGTGCAACACTTCCCTCTGCTGGAAGGCTTAAGCTATTCACCAAATAAATAATGGACCATAGTCTGTCTGGGTGTACCCCTAAGTTAAAAAGATATCTGAATATGATAAACATTTAAGCAATGTGCTAAGCCTATTCTTCATAGCAAAATCAGTTGTGCAATATCACCTATGTAAAATGTAGGCCAGGTAAAATATACACAGTGTGGTATGGTGGGCTATGATCGGTGACTTATATATGGTAATGTATTATGCATTTTTACAGGTCATTTAGCCAATCTGATGGCTGAAGTCAGATGCAGACACTACAAAATATGATATAGCCAACATAGGCTACTCGACATGGGTGTCTGAAGCCGCTAGACATGAGAATGATACTTTTCTCCTTCCACTAGAGGGTGCTATAGCAAAGCCAAACAGCTACAGTTAGTCTGTCATACTTGGCCAGAACTGTAATGCTGGGTGGTTGTGGGCTATCATAATTTTAGAGACAAAAATATGTCTAAATTTTGGTAATTTCACTCTCCCTTGTAAAATCCAACAGCTCAAGTGGAGTTGCTCAGTCAGCCAAGTACAAGTACAAGACTGAATGTACCAACGGGTAACTGAGGTGTGAGTGGGTAGATGATGGTTGGTTAAGTGTGATGAAATAGTCAGTGTTGATGAAGAAAGGTCAGGCCACGGTACACAGTCAATGTTTTAGTGTTTAAAGGTTTAAAAGCAGTAAAAAATAAATTAGTGCTATTTGATTGGAAGTATTAGCCTACTACTATGTTAATTCACATATCATTTAAAAAAATTGTGTAGGCCTGTATTTGTTTTAATTTAATTCAGGTATTCCGTCCAGTATTACGTTATCCAAGGTTGAAATTAATTGCTGAATGTCCTTCTTCATGTTACCTCCAATATTAGTTTTCAATCCCTACCATGTTGATTGGAGGTGTCCCACCTAGTCTCGGAATACATAGGAATTTTAATTTGCATTAATGTCAAAGGATTTTCTGCACGACTTGCCTGTGTAATTGCAGCAACTTGTTTGCGCTGCAGTTTTACCCACCAGCAGGGTCTATGCAGCCAGATAAAAATAGACGTTTGCAAGCCAAGTGTACAGCCATGGCTTCCTCCAAAAAAAAAAGGCAGTGCTCAGCGATAATGTGTATTAAAATATATACTCCTCTCTGATTGGCTGTCGGGACAGCGGCACACTCAAGGCTGGATCTCTGCTAGGCAGTTAAAATGTAATTTATCCCAAGTTGCCAAACATTGACTCATGCCCCCTTGCAGGCCTCTCCTCTCTCTTCCACAAGATGTACCATGGAGTGAGACGAAAGAAAGGACTTCTACTGTA